>BJBW01006682.1:107313-121784 GCA_004320125.1 Scolopax mira
TTCATTATTTGCCCCTTAGAGGGTCAGAAACGGAAAAGCATAGAGGGGTCCCACCTGTGGGGAGGAACGGACAGGACAGGTGACCCAAACCTGACCAACTGGGGTATTCCATCCCATCTGCCCCATGCTCAGTATAAAAGCTGAGGGATCAAAGGGTGAACTCTCTTTCTTCAATGGCCGATGTCCAAAGAGGACCCTGTCTGTTCATCTGCCTTTGATCTGTGCGTTCCTGACTCCAGAGCTGGAATCCAGTTCCCATCCATCGCTGGGACTTCCCCAGTGCCCACTGGTGACAGGACTGTCATCCTGGGACCTTGATACGGTTTTGTATATATTATATCTATGTCATTATTTTATTATTTTTTATTTTAATATTAATTCTTCATTAAAGTAGTTTAGTTCATTCTAAACTTCTAAATCTCTTTATCTGTTCCTCTTGTCTCTTTTGGGGGGGGAGGGGGAAGGGCCATCTGTCAGTCTGGTTTTGGTAATTTCAGCTTTATTGGCACCCGAAGTCAGGTTCTTTGCCAATTCCAGTTGAAATAATTTTTTAACATAGTTTTAATTGATTGTTGGAGTATTCTGAAATGGCCAGAAAGACTTTCTGGGTTTGGATGACAAAATATACCAACAAACCTTTAGATGCACCTTGACTTATTTGGAGCTGCTTGACTCAAAACCACTACAGAATATTAAACTGTTACTTATAATTCAAAGATGTGTTGAACCACTGACATTTTAAAACTTTCACCCCAGTGTGTCAATGAAGCAACTTACCTGCTTCACAGTAAACCACAACTTTTTGTTATTGTGCAAAGGCATCAGAATTGAAGTGAAACTTCTCCATTACTTGGGTAATGGTTGGTTGGGTAGCCCCACATCAACAGCAGGACCTAATGAGCCATGAGCTGGTGCACATGCCTGCTTGAGTAAAGAGCAAGACAGGGCATTCTAGTCCAGCTTTGACTATTGCCACCAGCCACCTGTCAGTACTCTAAATTAGGGCAATATTACTTCATTATTGTTTTTAATGAATATTAATGTTCACTGAACCAGCTGTACGAGCTGGGCTTAGCTGGCATACTGCAGAACTGTTAGATGTTCTGAACAGCAACACTAATATATATCTTTCTTATGTTTGCATGGAAAATCCTGGGGAAAATAAAACTCTTATACTGCTATTTGGATTTTATGTATAAGAAGAAAACATCTATCAAGGAACGAGAAGTTATTAACTACTTAGTGTATTTCTTTTCAAATCAACCACTGTCTTTTACTCTTTAAAAGATGTATAGAGCTTATGGGTAAGCCTTATGAATCAGCTTTTTGACAAGTGTGACAATGTAAGCTTGTAAATTCTTTAGCACTACTGGAGTTATGTGATTTACATAAACTGAACAGCATTTTTCAGATTCAACAATTTTTTGGCCATATTCTGTAGATTCCAAATGCTGACTGAACTGCCCATTCAGTTATATATATTATATTCAGTTATAATATATTATAATATATATATATAATGAGATGTATATTAACAACAATACCATGAACTTTTTACTTGCAAAAGTCTCATAAATTTTAGGGATCATATATAAAAGTGAAATTAGAACTACATCTACTGTTTATGTGCCTACATGACAGCAACATGATTTCAGACTTTAATGGGTCTTTCCATTCCACCTAGTGGTGCTTAATTATTAATAAGCCTTGTAGCAGGCATGGGAAGGCATATGAGATCTACAGTAACTGCTTCAGAATTCATTTAGGGGAGGTAAGGTGAAGGGTTGGCAGACAAACAGGTTTGCATAAAGCTTGTTTCTGAAGGAAACTGGGTGCTCCTACTTTTTCCTTTCCCCTTGAATTAACCTGAAACTCTCAATTTGTGAAATACCTTTTGCTGTAAATGTGTAGGGCAAAAAATAATTATGTGCTGAAAAAAAGTACTGTTTCATGAGTTTGGCAATATGATATATTTTATTCTGGTATCATTGCATAGCAGACCCAGTGGGAAAGTCCCATGAGTTGCAGAAGATTAACTGTTCCTTTAAGTTTTCTTGAATATAACTGCTGGCAAATATTTTGTTAAGTCTACAGAAAGCTAGATAAAATATACATTTTTAAGGCTTAAATCCAATGGCAAACAACTTAAAGAGAACGGGCATCTCTAATATTAAATAATATAATACTGTATATTTACAAAAATATCTGTTAAATAGACTTAACATGATCTTTCTATCATTCCCAAAAATAATGCGTTCCAAAAAGTAATGGCATCTATTACTTTATTCACCAATATCTATAGATCTGAATCAATCATAGCTGGTCAGGAAATCAAAGGCAATACATATACCATTCTTTTTTTCTAAAGACAGAAAGTTTTGTTTCATTTTCCATTTTGATCAGGTATCTTGATCTGCAACTTGTTCCCATTAAGAAAAAAATAATAATATTTTGGCTTTCTGATTTTTTCCATTTTTTATTTTTTCCATAAGAAAATAACATTTGCAATTCAAATGTTAATACAAAATGAACAATCATTTACACCACAGAAGCCACATGTTCTTCTCTAATCCTTGTCTCACATGCAGTTGCAAAGAAAGGCACCATAACTAATACAGTAGCAAAAACTGTCTGAATCATATCTTTACAACCATATCTCTTCCAAGTCCTTCAAGCCAGCAAGTTTTTGGATATGCTTTTTCATTCAGCTAGTGCCTTGTCAGTGTGGTTGCACTGGCTTTAGTAGTTTCTCAACGGACATTTGCCATTTATACAGTATATCAACTTTCTTTGGGATATGAGAATTGCATTGTGATTTCTAAACTATTTATAACCAATAAACTTTTTGTTGTTATTGTATAATTCTTCTAAGTATAAAACAATTCTTACAAATAGTTGAAAATCCTCTTTTATTTTTAATTTCATCGTTACTTATCTAAAACACCTAAGATCAGCAGCTGAATTTTAAGCTCATATAAAGAGAGAGAGGGATGATGAATTGCAAAGTTCACTTCCTATTATAAAACAAATTTAAATGCAGAGATAGAGATTGAATTTACTAGCTAGGGAAATTACAGCACAGCTATAAGCTAATTCTCCTGTATGCTTCTTTATAGCTTAGGAAAATTGTACAAGATACTGAAGAAATTAGTCACTTCTGACATTCAGAATAGATCTCTTTTTTGAAAAGTTCATCATTCAATCTATATTGTAGGCGTACAACTTGTTTGAGAAACAGTTTACAGGCACTAGGCCAACCTCTCCTGAGATAACCTGTGAGAAAGGATTATCTAATTGGCGGATGAAACAATTTTTTTTTTATTAGTGTCATCTTCTATTACATGTTCTCAAATCTGCATGCCACTGTGTCACAAAGAAAAATGAATTACCCTGAAAATAAGAGGATTGATCACTTCTTCATTTAAGTATTATAATTTTAGATTAGAAGTAGTTAAAGACTAGTTCCTTTTTCCTAATTTGAATTTTATCAAAATAAGAGTCTCTCAGAAAACTTTGCTCAGTTATAACTGTATCCCAAATTAACAACATTGTTTTAAATTCACTTCCCATTTTAAATGAGGGATGTGTCATATAACAGCAACTTTGCTAGTTACAGAGGAATTCACTTAATGAAGATATTGTCAAATCAAGGACTATAGAGGACATTAAAATCTTACAAACCTTTTAACAATATAAACTACAAGGAAATGCATTTATTTTCTTAGGTGAAAAAAATGTTCTTCACAATTTCCATGTCTTGAAAAAGTGGTTACAAAAGAAACAACCATAGATTCTTTTCCGTGTCTCTTGCTGCTGCAAGAAAACAGGAATTGGATGTATTTGCAGTAAGTTAGATATTAATAAACTTACTATTTTTCCTTAGGTTTCCTGTAATTCTGTGGTAGAGCTACCACCTGGAAAGGTTGCATTATCCATATCATTGGATGTGTTTAAGAGGCTAACTTAAATGTAAATAACCCATAGCACAGTACTAAGAGTGCGGTAAGATTTTTAATAGCACAAACGCAAGGTGAGCATGGGGCTATGAGCAAGAGCCTGTTGGTTTTTCCTGCATGCAGAGGGAAATGAGAGATGAACTGACCATCCGAACCCCATCCCACCATGCTGCACTCAAGCCAGATGGACCTTATGAGTGAGTTTGGGATTGGAGTCAGGAACGAAAAAGATTAGTGACCAAAACCAAAGCAAGCTGAGAGGACAACAAGATGAAAAGTAACATCCAAAAGTTGTGTGTCACCTTGAACAAGCACAGCAGAATTTATAGACTAGTTAGGCAATAAAACAGCAAATGGGACCCTAGTGGGATTTTCAGAAGGACTTAGACACAAAGTGTCTAATTTTTCAGCTGAAATTAGGGTCTGAGGTGCTTTAAAAGTCTCACTTGGGCTCTATGTGTCTATAATGACAATGATACCCTAAAAATATGTCCTGCTTTTCTCTAAAATCGCAATAATAGCAATAACAAGAGTCTTGGTTTCTTGCAGGGTGTCTCTGAAGACAGTTTTGATAAAAAGGATACTTGGATTCCCAGGTACTGCATTTTGAAAGCTACAAAAGCAGTAAAAATGTCACTCTCCTTGCTGATGTTTAGGGTCAAGCATTGGCCCTAAAGATCAACTCCACTCCCAGCCAGCCACAGAGGCAGACTAAGTGAATCAAAATGAAAGGCCATTTCAGCAAGAAGGCTCAGTAGCCACAGCTACTGTTGACATATTTAAAGCTGAATCTAAGGTGCAGTTCTTGCTATGACCTCTTTTTTTTTGTCTGATCTAAAATTAGGATGGGATTTAGCTTCAGAATAATGTATCCAGCCAGGCTGGATGTGGCTTTGAGTAAACTGGTCTAGTGGGAGGTGTTCCTGCCCATGGCACAGGGGTTAGAACTAGATGATCTTTAAGGTCTCTTCCAACGCAAACCATTATAATCCTATGATCTGACTTCAGGTATTTATGTGTATGTACTTGTTCATGAGTTAGTGTTGAGTAGTCAGTGGACACGCAGCCAATACTGTCAATGGAATCTGAAGTCTGTCATCTGTCCAGCTCATCCTAAATAAGGAAGCTGCCTAAATTTAGGCACCTACTGCCATTTGAGATGTCTTTGGGCTTCCAAAATGTCTGCTATGGGCTGGCAGAAATGCACAAGCCTAATGGGAGATTGCATGCCCTGGATACCCTTGCAGTGTCTTAAGTGACAATATTCAGCACTGTTTAAGCAACTGAATCTTACCCTTGTCTTGGGTCAGATGAATACATCTGTAGAGTACACTGGCTGTGCTGGGATCCTAAACATCTCTTGACATGAGGAGATTCCTGTGCAGATGATGATTTCAAAGTCTTAATTTGACATGGAAATCCAGCTATAGTGCAGCAGAAGATACTATATCCCACCGCAAAATGTGACAGTCTTAAATAATTATGTCATGTTTTCACATACAACATTTACTACTGTTCCATAGCTCTGATCACCATGTAATAAAAGCATAACCCTTTCTTCTCAGAAGACAGCTCTTTCAGCCCCTGTAAGAACATTAGTTTCAGTTTGTTTTGGCTTCTTTCCCATATCTGGCAGGAGATAGATAAGATATCTCACAACCCTTGTCTCAAATGTGATTCTCCAGTGTCCCTCTGGTCAAGGTTCTGCTTCTCCACTCCCTGCACATTATCAGCCAATTTCTAACCTGAGAGCACAATCCAAGTTAGGTTGAAAACCTGAATGTATTTACTGGTTGTTAAGATTTTGCAAACCTCTGACCTTTATTGAGACTTTTAGTGCAATTAAAATGCCAGATATTTCTGTGTAGAAAAATACAATGTACAGTTTATGGCAAGTATTTATACATTCCTTTTTTCTCTTCAATGTTTTCTTTGCTGATATAATCTGATTGCCAGAGACAGGAAAGAGCAGAGACTTTAACTGAAATAACTATCATAGAGCATATAGCAGAATACAGCTTCTCTGTTCTTCATTTTCTCCTTCTGGACAGAAGTATCTGAAACCACCACTACATGTGTTCTTTTTAGTCAGCCTAGGCATAGATCAAAAGGCAATCTGTGCCATTTTGTTCCATTCCTGCAGAACTCCAGGGAAACATTTTTGTCCTAACAGATTCTCTTGCTCTGAACATCCCTTATTCCCCATACTTTGGCCTCTTTTAGTTTCCATAAACATTCCTCTCAGGCAGCAGAAGCAGCAGCCAGCCAGCCTTGGATGTGTGTGCAGCTGTTAGAAGCCCTTCCCAGAAAGATGCTTGGGAAGATACCCTCTTGTTTGACCCTTTGGTTCTGCATTTATACTACAGCAAACGATAGAATTTGGGATACTTTCTTGGTGATTCAGAGAGCACAGGATTTTCTTCTTTCCTTTTTCACTCTAGCTGTTTTTCTTAGCATTTTTCCAGGCCTGATGCAAAGCTGTTCTCAAATAGTCATATTTGTTGCTACTAGTAATGAAAGATGTACATGCCAAACTGACATACTTGGTGGAAGTTACTGGTTGATTAATTTGTTTGTTGTAGGACAAGATTACTTGTTTTATGCTGAACTTTTGATATCACAGTTTTCCCAAAAGAAAGGAAGGAAGGAATAGGAAGAAAGGAAGTGGCATAAAATCACATGGGGACATTTGCAGAGTCATATCCTTCTTGCAATGAGCCACCAGCACTCGCCTCTTGTCCAGGAAAGGCAGGGTGCCCAAGGGCCCCGGGGACACATGGAGGTTTTATTCCTAGAGTCCAGGGGTGCAGGTGAAGGTGAAGGGACAGGAGCAGGTATGCTGTGCCAAACACACTGGAAACTCCAGAAAGAGATACAAGACTGGGAGGTTGATGGTAGGTGCAGCTTGCATGCTGGGGTTGTGGGCATGGAGGCCTCTCGAGTTGTTTCTCCATGTGCTGCCCGCTGTCAAGCAAGAAGCTTGAGAAAACACACCTATGTGGAGCAGGACTGCCCTGCAGTGGGGCAGTGCCTTGCTCCCATGTACACATCCTTGCTCCACAGAAAGGTCCAAACAGCTTGTCAAAACTTTTGGCTGAAGATGCAGAGAAGGGCGGGTTTGAGGAGTATAAGGAATAAACTATTTCAGTGCACGTTTTAAATACCTGGTAGCTCTCTGCTTAGCAGAGACTTTCATAAAGCCTCAGTTAAGTACTAACCAATACCTTACTTTTGGGACAGCTGGTGATTTTTCACAGACCCTGAGACACACTTTTGTGTCAGGGGCAGGGCAGAGTCTTGAGCTCATCATTAATGCTTCATATGTTGAGATAATGGGGGGAAGGAAGAGTATGGTCAGGGGGTTCAGATCAAACCTCACCTTAAGAATGGAAATATTATTAGATTTAGTGTCCCTGTGGAATAGGTAACATCAGTCTTCTTTAAAGGTCTCCACAGAGAGACCTGGTCAGTAAAATTAAGTTGAACCCAGTTTGTATAAACTTCTTTCATCTGCATCTTTTCTTGAATTTAAATTTGCTGAGCCCCTGATTCAGCACTGCAATTACAGAACTTTTTCCTCCTGTGCTCTGTCTGTGGATCTTGGAAGAGACATCTAATTTTTCTATCATGCTATCGTGTTGAATCTGCTTGATATGAAAGAGCAAAGTCGCATTTAAATAACAGGGCTAGTGAATGATAAATGCAGCTTTTAAAACTTTCAGTCACTTTTCACAAGTGTCTGAGTGGGCTACGTCACCCTGCTCTGTTTATTCAGTGCATACAAAGGCATCTAGCTTGTATGTACATGAACACTAATCCCACATGTTTTGGAGAGAACAGGCAGAAATAACTTCCAGTCAAATGACCTCATTTGAAATTTGTTTCTAAGAGGAGAAAAAAAATAGAGGAGATATTACTTAAAAATGATTCTTTGGAGAAGATTAACAGAAAAAAGAAAACCTGGGTGTGTATGATGATGTAATGCCAACTATTGCTACCTTAGAGCATAAAAGCCTTGAATTTTCATGGACGCATCAGACCTAGTGGCCAGGCCAACATTCTACCTTCTTACGAGTGTCAGCATTCTGCTTTGTGTAAGCTCCATCTTCTGGCTATGAAAGTGTCTTTCAGATAGCTACTTAAAATGAAAAACAAAAATGTTCACCTGCACTGTAGATTCTGTTTGAGGGAAAGGCAGTGGACAACGAAGTACTGCAGCACAACATGCAAGTATCTTCATAGAACTGTCTCCTATCTCTCTAAAATTTTGGCCATAGCATTTGAAGTTCAGGAAGACCTTCTCCACTAGAGAAATGATTCATAAAACAGTTGTGTTAAAGTTAGGTGTTCAGTTTAAGCTATGTTTATATCTCCATGAGGTAACTTGATGTACCGGCTAACACTGGTGGCAACAGTGGGGATGAAATGGCATTTTAATGGTGAAAATATCTTTTTAGTAAGTCTTAGGCCAAAAGCAGGCTCAAAATCTCAGCTGTTATCCTGTAACTCTTAGCTTTAATTCTGAAGCCAGGGCATACTTCCAGACTGTAGATAACACTGTGCGACAGTCAATGATAAATTATGACAATTTAATAGCAACTGCTTTAAATAGACTACCAAACCTAAAATATTTGCTAATGTATCAAATGAACTGCATCTGTCAAAAATATGAGTGGGCCATCAATTAAACTTCTGCTTCAGTTCCAGTGCTGCCAGAGAGCCTGTGAGAACCCCAAAGAAGACAGTGCAATCCATGATGTTGTTCCAGAAATGGTTGACCCGTCCTACAGAAAACATTTTTAAAATAACTTCAGGATACATAGGAATAATAGTCCTGTCCGTTGCCCCAGCAGTAGCCCTTAGGATAGTCTAGACAGATTCAAAACCCTTAAGATTGGTTGGAAAGTTTAAATTGTAAAGAATTTTCAGGGGAATAAATGAATATTTTTCTGCTGGAAGTGGAAAATAAGTAAGTTTGCCAGCCTGGTCTGTAATATGCAATTGTTGCCTGTGGAGTAACACCAAGTCATCCACTATATTGAGGTCTACTTGGATGATATTCAGCCTTCACACTGAAATTTGACAAAGATTTATTTTAAGGCTAAGGTCAAGTTCTAGTCTAGTAACCTATGTTTTCTCTGTCAATATTTATGAATATGATTTAATTCCCTCAACTCTTGTTTTCACTGATTAAAACTCCACAAACTATCAGTCTCATACTCAAGTCCAAATCTTTAAAAACTCACAAGTATGCCTGCAATTATGAAAAGGCTAGAAGATAAATTTTGGGATAGACATACTGTTTAGGGTATGTTTACTTCTCCTAATGCAAAAATACTTGACAGTATTTGATTAGTACATTAAAATGAGAAGAGCTGTGGGGAAAGAAAAGAATCACATGGAACTGCAGTCTCAGTCTTCACATTTTATCTGCTTTGGTAACCCAGAATATTAAAACCAGTGTTAGCTTTACTTTCACATGTTAAATATGTCTTTCTTAGTGATCTGCCACATCTCAGAACCCTGATCAATAGGTTTCAGGTATTATGAGTCACAATAGACATGGCAGCTTGTTCTAGAGCAACTACCACTTTTAAACCTTGCATAAATTGGAAACCTGAACTGCATTATGTAACATATTTGATTTGGGAAGTTTTAGAAAATATGTATCTTAGAAGGCAGGCAAATAGTATGGCATTCTGACCTGTCATTATTTTCAATGAGGTTTAGAAAGACATTCATGGAAGTTCAAAAGAAGATGAGATTTATGACACAGAGTAATGGGATGGCACAGAATGTAGCATTTAGTCATCATGTTAATTTTACTGGTGAAGCATATCATAATCTGTGGTAAACAGGCTTAGTGAAGGAGAAACTGGACATCTAATGATATCCTGCAATGAAGGGAGTGAAATCTAAGATGTTCTTGTTCTTCAAGTATGTTTTAGAAAGTTATACAGTAGCCAGCAGGGAAAGGGATGCACAATGAAAGAGATACCAGTGAAAAATCAGGAGGTGGAGGATGCTCTAAACTGCTAAATGAAACACATGTATTTAAAGTAATGAGTATTTTATGATCAGAGATTTCACTGTGGTCAATTTAATGGCTTTAAAATATTAAAATGCAATGATATTAGGGAGGGCAAAAGTATTTTAAATATAAATCTATTGATTATAAACCTAAATGCAGGTGCATTGTGCAATCAGTTCAGGGGCAGATAAGGGTAGGGAACAGGAACATAGTCAGAGGTCTTCCAAATGGTTGATTTTGATCTAAGGACTTAACCAGAAACGCATGAATTAAGGGTTGTTTGACTTCTTCAGGATGACACTTTGATGTTAATGGAAAAAAAATACGAAGTCCCTTTTCTTCTGAACACACTGTGAATGAAACAAGAGACAGTATCTTAGTAAAGTGAGTACACTTTACTAAGGACCTTTTTAATAAACACTAGTCCCCAAATCCCCCCCTCTTTTCTCAAAGCCAGATTCTAGGGCTCACTCAGATTGTGATCATAGCTTTTCTTTATTCCTTTTTGATGTTTGCTGTATTAGATCAGGAAACATTTTGCTTTGTGTGGCTTCTGCTCCACTTTGGTCTGCAGGTTTATGCATCGAGACCTTTGCTGGTTTTGGTTGAACTGCACTGGCAAGCTGAAACCTCCTCTGCACAGACTGAAACAGAAGAGTACTGCATTCACCAATTTAAAATGGGTTTTGCCAACTCATCATGCTACTAGAAGCCTGATACACGACTGACTTCATTTTTTTAGAGTGGCTTATTCCTACTGTCTCGGGTTTCTTTTTCCCTAGAAGTACATAATTCTCAATCAGTGCAAAAAAAAAATGAAAATGTGAAACTTTCTTGACTGATAGATGAATTATAGACTTCTCAAGAGAAAAGAGAAGCTTTCTATTTCATTGTCAAGAATCATGGATTCCAGACGTGCAATATAATAAATCTAGGATAGGGCAAATAGGATTTAACTATGTGCTTAGAGGCAAGCACATGGCTTTGTTAAATCAAGGCTCAAGATATTTGTAGAGCAAAACATGCTGTGCTGAAAGGAGGGGAATAGACCATTTGTATTCCAAATGTTTGTACAGTTTAAATAGTGTTATTGCATTAGTCCTGTCAGCATGACTTACTTTGTTGGCTGGTCCTCTCTGTATTGCTTTTGCTCCCTGTTTGTGCCCTACAAGTACTTATGTGCAAAGTAAATAATACAGTAATTTTATGCCATCATGAGGTTCTGTGTATTTGCTTTATTTCCAAGCAATTTTTAGGTATCTGTTACACTTCTCATTTTCTAAACTTATCTCATTAATGTCCACTTGCCCTATCCAGCATTGTATTGACTCTTAGTGCTGAAGTAACAAAAAATAAGAGTAGTTGACCATAATACATTAAAACCATAATAACAAAGAGTGAAATTCACCTCTATGTTGCAAGCCTTTGTCCAGATACTGTAATTCTTACTGTAAGCGATGTTATGGGGCTTTGGCTGCTTCAGTAAAGTTAGGCAGGTATGTCTCATTGCATTTCCTTTGGCTCTGGTACATTGCTCTGCAACCTGCTACTGTTCCAGCTGCCTGTGAGGATGAGACCCGAGTGTGACAGTACACCAGTGTGTCCTAATTTGTTTTGGAAATAATTCTGGATGTATGGGCTATAAGAAAACTATAGACTTTTCTAGCTAGTCTCTTGTTCTGTGTAGATAACATCTGTGGCCATCTTGCAAAGTGTGCTTGTCCAGTGGTGCAGATATTCTGACTGAAACCAGTAGGAATCACAGTGCCATCTTCAGTGAGAATAATAGATAAAATTGCATTGACAATTGCCACCTCCACAGGCAAGTCTTAGCACATCAAAGGTAATATATTTATGGTTGCTCCTGCAGGCGGTGCAGGAATTGATAGTTGTGAGAACAAAATAAGCTTCTGTGAAAGATCAATGAGCTGGTGCCACTCGTGTGTGTCACACTTGGTGTAAGAAAAGCAGGGAGACTTGGAGAGCACTGAGGCACGTTGGTGCTGTGCCTGGATGAGCAGGACAGGCTATACAGGTGCAGCATGGGCTGAACTAGCTGTTCTGCTCAGAGTTCTGGAGGTGCTACTGTCTTCAGTGTCTCTGCATAGGTTAGAGAGCTCCATAACTGAAGAGATTAGATCAGGTATAGGTAGCCCACTTGTGTGTGTACTGACACCAGATAAGGGCATGAAATCCATCTTGTCAACTGTGAGCTCCATGAACTGGTTCAAACTGGCTCTACAAGCTGCTGTCACAGCATCGCATACCATGGTGCCTAGGCTTAAATACCTAGAACAAGGTTCTGATATGATTAAAATCAAAGAGGTGTTGCCATTAACTCCTTTGGGATTTCATGGCCACAAATCTTCATAGTTTCATCCTTATTGATGCTAATGTAATTTTTTATCAGATTGCAACAGAAACAAAAACCTAAGAGAAACAGTCTGTTTGCAGCACTAAGTTAAATTGTCTGCACTATATATTTCTTCAGTGCTGATTTTACCGGTGCTCTTTGAATTATGCCAGTCATTTGTCATGTCTTATTGGAATATAGTCAGAACTTCTAAGTTAACTTGGAAGTATTTATTGTTTTCTTTCCCTTGAGAATTTTTCCAGTAAAAGAGGCAGCTAACCAAAAATCATTACCTGGTTCTCCAATAACTAATGTTATCATATCCACAAGAGGGAGGATTTCTTATAAGAATTTACAGCTTATAAGCATATAAATTGTTAAGTTATGTTTTTGCAAAAAAATACAGAGGGCTTTAATCAGCTGAAGTGCTGTTTCATTTTTATGAAAAACATGTCTCAGGAACTAGTCTTTTATAGACTGTTATATATCTGATATGTATACATATACTGCAGAAAAAAGTACGGCTCCTTCACACAGCTTGCTTCTTAGATGACTTGAAAGTTGATTATTTTCCTTGAAATAAAAATCATAGGGTAATACCCCCTTCAGACTTTTTCACGGAATATCAAATTGCATTGGAAATGTAGATTCTGTACATGCAGGACCAATACCTTAGTTGTCTACAGGAAGGCTGGAAATGAATGAAGTCTCTGTTTACGATTCCCTGGTGGTCTGATTTTGTTACCTTGTTAACAATGTTTAAGATGTTTTATCTTTTAAAAACAGAACAAAGAAGTAAAAATACCTGTTCCAGACTTGCAGCAACAGAGACTTCCTCATTCACATCACTCTGCAATAACAGCAGCGAAGTCGGCAGCTGCGTGCGTAGACTCTAAGTCAAAGCGAGTGGTAACCTGGGACCTATGAATCACACTTGAGCTTTAACAACTTGCTCTTTCTCTTTCAGAACACCTTCTGTGCATGACTGCTTTGTGGGATCAACTATTCTCTTTTCCATTTGAATAACCATTTCTTTTCTAATGGAAAATTTTCCATTTGAAAGAAGGATATATACAGCATTCAGCCAAATCAATCTTTTTTCCTTTTTTCTTTTTTTCCTTTTTTCTTTTTTTCCCCTTTTTTGATCAAACACCAGCAGAAGACAGTTACAATGCAAATACTTGAAGTCTTGTTTCCATCTTAGCAATCAGAACATTCTTAAAAATAATTCCAGCTTCAGAGAAACAAGTTCATTTCTGTTTATGTTTTATCTTGACTCTCAAATGAAAGATAAACAAAGCAATAGCTTGCTTAGGAAGACATTGAAGCGCATGCATTAAGCAGTAATGTTCATATTCCACAAGACAATTTCCATTCTCATACCTAAGATAAATATTTTCTTGTGTCAACTTTGATAAGAATAGCAGATAAAATGCCAATAAACTCAAAACTACTTCATAATCAAATACCAAACTCAAGTAATTTAGTAATTCAATTCCAAATCAACCTCTGTTTGAAGCACCTATTTCTCTCTAGACTGTGCAGCCATACGGCGATTTGTGCAGTATTCTAACATAAAAAAAGGCTCTTGGAAATCAAATTCTTGCTTTGTTTTGTTGTCCACACCAGAATTTAGGCACTTTCCTATGGATGCTTACAGCTTACAACTACGATGCCAGTTTTGGGGACTTTAATGCTGTGGTGGTTAATCCTGTGCTTGTCAGAGAGCGCTGGAGATGCCCACGTGGCCACATAATTACAACCTCATCATGAAGACAGAGAGTACAGGGAAACCAGACTCCCACAGAGCACAGTAGATTTTCACCTTTGCTCCCTACTCTGTTCTGCTGGCTATTAGCTTTCTTCTTACAGCAGTTTCCAATATCTTTTGCAAATTTTGTCGTGTGGGACTAACTGGACACTGAAACAAAAAACAGATGCTTTCTGACCTCTCCCCCTTCAGAGATGGGAAAGCATCTCCCTTCAGGAAGAGGAAGAAGAGAGATAAATAGCTTTATGAATTTAAAAGAAACTAAAATACTTTATTAAAATATTAGTAAGAAAATAATGAAATATATACAATATATTCAAAACTGTATCTTGCTCCCAGCATGATGAACATGTCACTGGC
>BJBW01006683.1:0-58581 GCA_004320125.1 Scolopax mira
ATCAGAGCAACTGCCTGTGGCTGAGCGCTAAAGAAGCCCACCAGGTGCCCCCTGCCCATCAGCTCCTCCTGTGCGCATAGACCTTGAGAGGTGTTCTCAATTTATTCACACAACCGAAGTCACTAGACAATACTGCTCAATTTTCTCTTTGTGGTAACAGAAGCAGCAAAACATGATCCTGTATAAAGACAGCATCTCATGGCTCAGCTGAGGAAACTTCTCATGGAATAGAAAAGTATACTACAGAAGAACTCACACGGGCAACTTCAGACAAGCAATACAATCAATAGATGAAGTTTCAGACAAGGAGTAAAATAGGGAGGTGCACAAAAGTTTTTAAATGTTTGACTGAATGCATACAGAAAAGACAGCATGCAACATAATTAATTTCCTAAAATCCCAAGGGAAAAAAGTGAAGCATTTGCAAAGAATCAAAGTAAAGGAGTATCAGGAGACAAACAGCAGGATAGCAGTGGTGTCTGGAGGTTGTAACATTCCCCATGAAGGATTTTCACACATTTTTCAGGAGATACTCACACACCCCTCTTCTGCTTGTCACATGCCTCAAACCCAGACGGGAAGGATGCACTCTGGCTGCGTGTCTTTGCCCTGTCCCACTAAATTCCTTAGGGAGTGAGCTAACTCTTACAAGTTATTATTTTGTTTTCCTTTTCCACATTCCCCAAAGAAAGAAAGAAAAAAAATTAAGGTGGCAACAAGTCAAACTGAAGCACGAGCAATATTTGGGGAGGAATCCTAAGTTTGTATCGGTAGCCCCAGAGAGGCAACACAATTAAGCCTGAAGTCTGGGCAGCCAGAAGTAATGTGGTGTTTTTAAAGAGGTGATCTTTCACCAGAATAAAGAAGCCAGAAGACACTGTGTAAAGTTTTAAGAGATGAAATACAAAACGTTGAGGCAAAGACATTTAATGGAAACAAAAAAGGACAGGCTTCCTACTTCTAGGAAGAGGATTTCTTCATACTTACAAACTCAGTAATGAGCTACCAGCAGACACATCTACGGATCGTCTATGTCAAACCAAACTAATTTCAATTACAGCGTTCAGATACTTTACACAAAACTGCTGGTTTCAGCAGGCTTGTAAGGTCGGAGCACTCAGTGGATCCTTTAGCTAAGCATTTTAAGCACTGCCAAAGGCACCCGACAGCATGGACAAAGGGAGAGACAAACACACAAGTTTGAAGAAAACAGTGCCTGCAACCTTCAAACTGGTCCCTGAAGACAAGGCACCTATACCCAGGTTTAAGCAGCAATACAACTCTGAGGAAAGATGAACAGACGTGACTACAAGAGACATTGACAGAATCCACAAAACTGTTTACTTGCAGGCTTGGGGGAATTCACAAAGAATAGGGAGCTCCTGCACCCAAAGACAGAGCAGGTTCCTGCGGCCGAGGGCTCTTTCCATGCACCAGTGCAGGACAGACCCACAGCAAACGCGGGGAACTCACAAAAAACACCACAGCGTTTTGGCCAGCTGCCTGTCACACAGCCAGCACTGGGAAAAATTCATACCCAGGCACAAAGTGGCAACACCACAGCGGCTCGGTACTGTCTGGGTGACCTGGCAAATCGCAACTTCATTTTGTCTGGCATTATCTGTGAGTGTCGCAACTCACTCACTTGCATTTTATTCACCTGCACAAACTGTAACTTCTAGCAAGTGCCTGCCAATCTTTCAAAATGATTCTCCTGATCTTTCAAAAATGATTACAGATTACTGAATGTTCTAACTGACTAAGGGGCTTATTCTTGTTTTTACAACAAACCATTAGCTTAGCCAGGAATGGCCTGGTAACTCAAGATTGTTTTCCCAGCTATCAGTGCACAATAAATTTTTCATTTCTGGAAGAACTTAAGTGCAATGCATTAAAGAACTTACTCAGCTCATTAATGTGAACATAAATAAAACTAAATGAAAAGCAGTAATTCTCTGGGGCATCTCGTTAAACCTAAGACTTGGAAAAAGTCCCTGTCCTGGAGAATTTGCTTGACCAGATGGCCTGATATATGTAGGAATATTACATAAACGAAAACTACAATCCTCTACAAGAAGCCCTATAAATATACATAGATTACATGAAAGTATTACAAGGGGAATTAAAAAAAATACCACCAAAAAACACAACACAAAACCACCCAAAAATGTTTTCACAAATGTTTTTACCCAAAAAAGATTTCACTTAATGAATTTTTCTGATGCTTCATGAACTTCCAGCAGCTCAGCCACTAAACAGACAGTATATGCACTTTGGAAGTTTATAGGGTGACACAGAGGTGGCTTTTGTGCCACTCCTCCCCATTCCTTTCCTAATCACGTCTAGCATTTGATTTGCCTTTTTTTTGACAATTACACACTGGGCACATATTTCCCTGGATGCATCATTAAAACTCTAACTTAATTTCTTGCCTGATGTGTAAAAGCTGACTCAAGGCTCGTCAACTTTCCCCACTTCATACACATCACTTTGCATTCATCCACCCCAGGCAATAAAACGGTAGATTAAAATTAATTCACTTAAAAGACTCTTCTGCAATCCTCAGCAGCTAATCTGATGTCTAATGACCTCTCAGCTCTCTATTGGCCTTTGTAGATGGGGTGGTGGGCTGTGAACAAGAGAGCCGACTAGTAGGATACACACTGCTAAGCCATTGCTGCCATGAATCCTCCTATAACTGTAACCTTGTTCAAGTTCATTGCTTCCCTCTATTGATTTTTGCCACTCAAACCCATCCCTGCAGCCCGTGTGGTTTTATTTTAGCATTTCAGGTCATGAATGCCAACTTTCCATTCCATGCATAGTACCCTCACTTATATCTGTCTTCTGCAAAGATGCTCAGGAAAACAAGATGCAAAAAGGCTGTGGTTATGGCTAGCAACTGACTCTGACACTAGACCACCCTTTGCGTGGCCAGGGGAATGTTGTCCACATTTAACACATGAAAATTGTACAGAAAAAAAAAAAAAAAAAGGTTCTGCCAGATTAAGTACTAGGCAGCTTTTTTTTTTTTCTAACAACAGGTGTCTGCAGTTGTTATAGATGATCCCTATCCAAACATGCCATCATTAAAAAATTATCCTAAATAATAAAAAGAAACATAGTAGATGGAGCAACACAGACAAAGTCCAAACTCCTCATCAGGTATCTACAGTGCAACTCTCCATTCTTCCTACCCTGAACTGGAACGTGTCTCTGTACTCACATGCATTTTAGGCTTAACAATTTGAAGTATTAATTATAAAAATCAAACACATTTATAAATAGCTTCCCAGACCAAATGCAGGTGGTACAATTATGTTCTCTTAATATCAGCTTTACAGTAACTACACTCTTTATCATAAACCCCCACATCCCAAGATTCTCTCTCCTCCTTTTATACGTGACAACTTTCAACTCATTACTATATTCTATACATCAAATAAAACCTATCTGTAATCATATTTTTTCTTTTTCGATATGAACAAATCCCAGCAACTGCAAGGAGCAACACTTTCTGTCAACTGAAGGCGGGTGGGTCTCTGAAAAACCAGGATGATGCCCCTTAACACTTCCTACCACACGTTTCTGGACTTAGCAATGGAAGACTGTATCAGGCCACCACCGCCCCAAAATCTGTGCCCCAAGAGAGGGGCAGCTGTTTGAAGAGAAGGGGTACACAAAAAGTCCATCTTCTTACAGGTTGCAAAAGGGTAAGTTCACAGATATGTACTTTGTGATAGCTTTGGTCTGAGACCACATTGCTAGCAGATGGGTCCAAGAACCACCTGTCTGCTGGCTGCAAACTCCGGGGTGATAAGCACCGTGAATGCGACTCTGCTGGTGTTTCTCCATGGAATTGCTGGGGTTAGGTAGACACCTTGGGTAAGTGACAGTGCAGGCACTTTTTATACTACCACATGCCTGGCACAACAGGGCCACCGACCTCGGTGAGGAATCAGAGCGACCAAGTCCAGCAGCAGTCTCAGGGCAGCACCGAGGGCTTGCAGGGCACCTTCAAGCCTTGTGCTTCACAGCAAAGATGACCCTGTTTTAAATGCAACAGGTACCACAGAAACAGCAATGGCTCATGTCACTTACTACCGAGGGGTTAATTCCCTCTAGGAGGGTACAATCCTCAATTCCTTTTCAACACTTCCAGTAAGTTTCATTTTTATTAACTCCAGCAGAGACCATTACTGTTAAGAGAGTAGCTAAGGTGAGACTCTCCCATGCTGTAAGTCAGCACAACTCCTTTCAGCTTGCTAAAGCACAACAATTTACAGAAGCCAAGATTCTTTTGCTTCAAGTCAATACACCACATTATAAATTAGACCATGTAACATACGTCTTGTTTTCATCAAGATTAAAGAGTAAATTAGGGGTAAATTATACCCTCAAAAACATTTCCAGGCTTCCTGTAAAGTTTACTGATTACAAGAGATATCCATCAGTACTTCTAGCAACATAAATATTTCTCTTAAACAGGCACAATTATTACAAATCTTGGTTCCTTACGTCACTGACTCATATAAGGCATCAACAATTCAGAAGAGGTATTTGAATTTGCCCATGCTACATCAAGCCATTATTGCAACTGATTCTCCAATGAGAGGCATTTCCTCTCCCCAAAGTTACAGCTATTCTTGAGATTCTTCTGAGGAATGTTCTTCAGAATTACAAAATGTTCTATTCCAGATGCCAAGCCTGAGAATGCTACAAATTCAGCAATTATCAGAAGAACTCTCGGCAATTATCAAAACAAATGACTGTGGGTATTCAGAGGTCTTGAATGATTTGCTCCTGAGCAGACACCTGCCGGGGAGGAAGAGATGAGGACATTCCAGAGCCCAAACGATGAGGAAAGCATTGGGATTCCATCCTTTTCCTCTTAGATCTGCAAACAAACACTCATTCCAAGAAGAAAGATAGATGGGTAGTAACAACACTGCTCAGCTGATTGCAAACATTCACACATTATAGTTTAGACAATGTATTATTTCTGTGCCACATACCTACACGTCAAAATAATTTCTACAAAAATATTTACTGCTTTGGGCATGAATCTCAGTATATCCCAGAGGTAAAGGTAGCGAAAGGACACACAGTTAACACATTAATTTTAATGGAAAACTGGGGAACAAGGAACTTTAAGAGCTCAGCTCAGCTCTGTCATTCTGTGCTGCTGCCAGTGTCAGACAAACCTGCTCCAAAACCCCATCCAGAAGAGACAACCAACAGCCTCCCCACACAGCCCACTCCCTGTCCTCCAAAATCCTTACAGCTAGGAGCCTGGCGCCTGATGCCTAAACCAAACCTCCCTATTACAATTAAACCTAGCACTTCTTGCCCTATTGTACTACAGCCATCAAGAGATTCTTATTTTCCTTTCTCTTTGCAGCTACTTCTGCAGCTAGGAACCGTAGCGAGGCAAGGTGCTGGTTATTTCAACAAGTCAAGAGGCTTATTTGGGCCCTTTGCTAACAGCAAAAAACCTGGAAGGTAGAAAATCTTACCCAGTCTTTTGCATGGTAATTCTCACACCTCCCTCACAAAAAAAGAAAAAAAAAAAAAAGAGATAGTGAAAAAAACATCTCTATTTAAAAGCATTGGCAAATACTGCTAGAATAAGAGAAAACAAAATGTTCTCTTATTACCCCTCTTACTTAGGAAGGAAATGCAAACATTTGTTCAGTCCAGCCACTTTCCCCAGGGTTACCCTGAATCACAGCAGGGCCCTCTGCCTTCTGGTGGATCACCAAACCAAACTGCTCTAGTCCAGGTCCTGGAAAGGCTTCCCAAGTTCCTTTGGTGTTTGACAGCATTCACAGAGATGTCTTAGCTTCCACCTCGGTTCTGCCAGGACTCTCAAGCCATGAAACAGCAGCACTGGTTTATAAAGAGGCTGGTTACGAGCACTTGGGGAAGGAAAAAGGGTACAGAGAAGTTGAACATGGAATAATCAGGTTGCTCAAATTAGTTTAGTAAAAGTACAGCCATGCACACAATGGCAAGGATGCCCAGTGCTGGGGGTGTAGCTACTGTGGTGTATTTAAAACAGGAAAGAGGAAGGACAACTGCCTATAGATGAACAAAATGAGCAAGAAATCAAGCAAAGAAGGTAAACCAAAGCTTCAAAGCTATTATGCAAGATGACAGCCATAGTCCCTATTTTCCAAACAATGAATCAGTGGACTTAAAGGGCATATGAGCACTAAAACAATTCAGCCAAGTCAGTCTATCAGAACTCTATCAAAACAAAGTTTTATTTTGATTAAAACTAAGTACGTTATTTCCTCTTCTCTTCCTGCTCTTCCACAGTATGTGGAAGTATGACATAAACCAAAATATAGGCTTAATCCTACAGTGTCTCTGCCCTTTAAGGGCTTTTTCACTGGCTTCTAAAGTAGTCCAATCCTACAAGCAGCCTGGTTTTGTTCAGTAGGACTGCCTTTGTCTTCACTGAAGAGATCCACTGATAGTTAATAATTAGAAGAATTAAGTAAATGCCCACAGGCTAAGTAGCCATGGAATGATAAAAAAAGTTTAAAGAAAAAATAATTTAAATCTTTTAAAATTATTATATAAGCCACACTGCTATCAGACTGCTTATGCAGACAGGACCTTTCAAGCTGACGGAGAAGATGCTGTTTGCACGAGTAAGTTGAAAAGCAGTGTTGTCTTTTCACTGGAAGTTTGTGGGACTTAACTTTTACATTTGTTACACAAGTTTGAGCTCCTTTTCCATTGACAGCAGCTTGCCAACACCGACACATTTAGCTTTTTTGTTTAGGACCATGACCACAGGCCAGATTGAATACTGTGACTATTCACTGAAAGGAATGCTGGCTGCAGTACATGGACCTTGCCAGCTGATTTCCCAATTCAGCAGAAAAATGAAAGACCTGCATGCAATAGTGGTGTGCTCTCTCAGACAAAAACACAACCTAGTGTAAGTCTAGAAGCCCGTTGTGCAATGCTTGCTAAATGTCACCAGGAAAGTTGTCACTAGGAGCTTTTGTCTCTTCCCAGAACATTTCAAACAATAGCGAGACAGGAATGCTCAAATCTCTGAAAGCTTTAAGAAGTCTCATGTCAAAAACACCTTCCTGTCTCAGTGCAGTGAGGGACCTTGGGCCTTTGTCTTATAGTTCAATGAGACCACATTGTGGATCAGCTTCCCAGAAAATCCTGAAGAAATGAGAAACCTGTTGAAGTTTTCTGAATATTTACTGATCATCCTTATAGATCACTGGCACTTGCCAGGTCCTTTCTTTCTCCAGGTCCCTCTGATCTTACCAACTGGCCAGCCAGACCAGCCTCTGCTTTCAATGGAGATACCAGCACGCACCCTGTCTGATAAAAATGCAGTTCCCTCCCTCTGCACAACGTGGATTGCGTTGTACTTTACATTTCCAGTATTGTGCACGAGAGCAAGCTCTATTTATAGGTGTAGGTAGCCAAAAGAAATGTTTTTGTAGCATCTAGGCTCCGTAATTTCAAGGCAGCACATTTGAATTGCTACTCATTTGTATTTCAGATATGCTGTTAGGAAATAACATAGCAACAAGTCAAGTGAAAACAAGACAAGCTACCGAATAACAGAACAGTCAAATGAATTCAGTGATACACCTGAACTGTCAATCACAAAAGCACCATTTTGGTTATAGCAGGTTTGCTTGAATGGTGGTAGCCTTGCAAAGCTCCTGAGCTACGCTCAGGACCTCTCTCTCACCAGTAAGGCTGTCAATACTCTGAAGTCTAACAACAAACACAACCTCACTTCTCCATCTTCCCTGGTATACTAAACCCAGTACTGACAAATGCACTAACAGAATAACTTCACCTGTCAGAAAAGCACCCTCCCCATCCTCCCAGCTCCTGCCACCTGCACCTATACAAAGGGGGGTTCAGCCTCTCCATTTAACATGCTGCAGTCCACTCTCCTTCCATCTTTACAGTGCGGCCAACAGCAATATGACCTGGCTGAATACAAGCTTCAATGAAACAAACTAGTTAGATGGTAGAATTCAAAGGGTAGTGGTCAACGGCACAATGTCCAGATAGAGATAGATTGACAAATGGTGTCCTTCAGGGGGGCGTACTGGGACCAGTACTGTTCAATATCTTCATCAATGATGGAGACAGTGGGATTGAAGGCACCCTCAGCAAGTTTGCAGATAAGATCAAGCTGAGTGATGTGGTTGTGTCACAAAATGTTAATTTAGGATCCTGCACAACTTTGCGGTAGCATCAATTTAAGATTCATTAACAAGGGATTGATTAGGTAGGACAATTTTTAACAACACTTATCAGCCAATGATCAAAGTGGCTTTTGATCATTGATTAGAGAAGACAAAATTTTCCATAATCAACACAGTCAACTTAAAGACTCAAAAATGGTAAGGTTCACCTGAAACTTATGAAAGAGTTTCCTGAATCAAAGTACTCAAAACACATGAGTTTTCAAACATGTTTTCAAAACATGAAACTTACAACAGTTTGTGAAATCAAAACATACACCCAAACAGACATAGAGGTTAACCTATATAATCAAGATATTTTTTATGATGACAGTGACAAAACACTTGAACAGGTTGCCAAGAGAGGTGGTAGATGCCCCATCCCTGAAAACATTCAAGGTCAGGCTGGATGGGGCTCTGAGCAACCTAATCTTGTTAAGATCTACTCTATGACTCCATGAAATTCTGGAGAAAGGTGAGCTCTAAGTAGACTTTTACTTTCTCAGTCTTGAAAGACAGCTAGATCAGACTTCCCACCTGTGAAATGAAAGTGGGCACAGAATTTCAAAGGTGTGTGATTTTAGCAGGGAACAGGTCCCCAATGCCAAGAGCTATTTTCTTCAGACAGATGGAAGATGGCTAATGCCAAACTCACATTCAGATCCAGAGACTACCAGGGTTAGGCCAAAGACAGGACAGTGCCCTGGGACAAGGCACTGGTTCACTGATGGAAAACCAGAAATCTTCAAGAGGGCTACACCATCAAGAGAGCACTCAGCAGCTAATCTCCAGTACCCCCAAGAAGATCCTCCGGAGCAAGAGGAAACCCACTCACAATGTGGAATTGCACAGGGAGCCTGGAGGAACACATTTTTTCCCATCTGTCCACTGAATTTGTCTTCCCACTGTGTGGTTCTAAAATGGTAACACACTACTGGGAAGTCGCACCCACCATGCAACAGCCACAGGCCATTGGTATGGCTGTGACTCTCCTTCCAGCAAGGAGGAATCAGAAGCTCCCAATCTTAGGGGGCTAGCAGTGGTACTCAGTGATGCTGAAGACAGGGATTCTGAAAACACACTGTCTCTAAACCATAAAAATCTGTCTATCTACAAGCAAACAATTAAGGACTTCAGTAGCTCTTCTGTACAGGCTACAGGATGAAGGTTGCCCATACAAAGAAGATGCAGGCCCACATAAAAGTCATAACTTTTTGCCAGGTCTTCCAGTCTGCAGCCTTTACGGAGCTAGAAAGGGTCAAGCCAGCTAAAAGTATGACAGAAAAACCTCTGATAACCCTCACTGCAGCTGCAGTGAAAGGCCATGGCTCCTAACGCCTTTGAAGGGATATGTCTTTCAATGACACCGAACTCAAAACTTCAGCAAAGATGCCACAGGGATCATAAGAAAAATCAAGTACCAGATACCACTACAGACAAGCCTTTTGAAGACCATCTAAACATCAGCCTTTTCCCTTGGCTCTGTCTTAAGCTCAAGGTTGCTGCCCACGTGACGAACGGAACCACAGGTCTCTGGCTACAGCAGAGAGATGCCAGCTCTGCGGCATCTGTAAATGAAACACGACCACAGGAGCAGAAAAACGTGTAATGGTTAAAACCAGGAGAGAGTCAAGAAAGACCCAGCCGGACCACAGAGCCACCTACTGCAGGACATGCACACACCAGTGTCATGAATGCTGAGGATGTGGTACTGAACTCCCCACAGCTGCTGCCTACAACAGCTTCTCCAATTCACTGCTTCCAGGGTGATGCTTTACAAAGGGAAACTTTGTCAATTGTTTATCAGCAGTCCAGCTGACTCACAGCTACTGGTCAAAACAAAGAGCTACAGCTTACAGTACTCAGAACAGAATAACACAACAAAAACCACAAGGCAGTCTGACCCAGCCTTCAATTTTAAGGGAAAAATCCACCAAAACAATTCGACATTTACTGCAAACCCCCCTACAGCTGAAACTTCACCACGTTTAGGGGACCTACACAAAGCGTGCAGGTTTCTGGCCCCACCAGCATGGCCTTCTGCACCACTGTCTCTGGTTGCTGGGCACAGCATCTGTAACTTCACACACCACAATGTCAACGTCACACTTCAACGACTAGTTTCTGAAAATCCAGGTGGACACAGATGCCTCCTACAAAAATCGGTCCTGTTAACACTTCTGCAATTTTAGGCATATTCAAACCAAAACGCCTCCCCACTTCTAAAAGGGAAACAACGGTATAACATCTTCAGCTTTGAAAGGCAAGAATTTGAGTTACACTTAAGCAAACAGGGCGGATGATAGCAGACTTTAATGCACAGGAGGACTTCTCAACACTATGTCATTCCGAGCAGCCGCCGTGTAGGCCCGCACCGATGGGCTGTATCTCCAGGAGCACACACACACACCGCACACGCAGAGCTGCGACGAGGCGGGGGAGATGCCCAAGAACCCCCTCCAAAAACACACATAAGCCTTTGAATGGACCAAGGAAGGAGGGACAGGCAGCCTTTTAGGCAAAACCAGCCTCTTCTGCTCAGGGTGGGAGGGCTGCAGTCTCCCTAGAAGGTGCGCTTCTTCCCACCGTGCCTCTTAAAAACTGAGCACAGAAAATAAAAATTGTAATAAAAGAAACACTGAGTACAATTAAAATATAGGCCAAGATATTAATATATGCAACCCCAATATATGTGTTCTTCCTCTTTTAACTTGGGTAATCTCAGCATTATCTAGGCCATATCGACAGTTCCTGTTCCCACAAGTGAAGGAAAAAAAAACCCCAACAATAACACCCCAGTTGCCAAGGCAACCTCAACTTCTCATTCCTATAGGACTTAATTTCCAAGCTTCATCACTGGCAGAAGTGTAAAAAAACTGGAGTATTTGAGTGAAAACCAAAGCCAGAAAGTGGGGTGGGGGAGGGAAACAGGGTCCTGTGCCAGCTGGGTAAGTACATTCAGTATTTTCTTCAACGTGGTTGCTACGAGGGTATTGACATGGTCAGGAAACTAAAGGCAAATGATTCATACCGTGGTGAATCAGAGGAAAAGAAAATACTCAGAAGGCACTATTTGCAGAAAAGCTAGCAAACTGAAGGTGCTATCTCTGAGATGCTTTTTTTCTTGTTGTTTTTTGAATCACCATTCTTAATTTTATTATAAATTTCAAGTATTTTAAAAAAAGACTCCTGATAAGAAAGAATGAGGAATTCACTTTCCCTGCTTATGCTTGAGTCACTGATGAGACTCAGAATTATACTTATCTTCAATTTAAAGAACAGTCAGTCTCTTTCACATGAGTATGATCATATATAATTCATAGAAGCTGAGCATTTACATTTATCTGGAGAGCAGAATCCTGCAGTGTCAAGGTACATACAACACTTACAAGTACACTTGAACTTCCAAGGTGCAATATCTCAGTTTACAAAACAGCAGAAGTCAAATTCTACCCTGAAGAAACTACAAATCATTCCTAAAGAGGGACCAAGCGATCTCAAGGTTTTGTTTATTTCGGTTTGCTGTTGTTTGGTGTGTTTTTCTTTAATCAGACTAGCAGGGCAACTTCTTGTAGCACATCCTCTTAATTTATTATGCAACATAATCAGCTATTAATTTATACACATGAATTACCAATGCATGGTGAAAGGTTCTTAAAGCTTCCCATGAGACCACATTACAACAAAGCGACACTAAGCAAAAATAATAAGTATAATATAACTCCATTATCTGTCCAGACTTGGGAAAAGGAGGGGGAGGAAAATTTATTTTTGAAATCATCTGTTTGCTCTTCATGACGAATAAATGCTTGAATGAAAAATACAACAGCCTCAAGACGTCTCAAGGCATTTGCCAGGCGGGAACTATTCTGGAGCAAAGAGAAGATAAGAGGAACAGAATAAGAGAGGTCAAAACCAGAATAGACACAACAATACTTTGCTGTTTTAAAGGGCATTTTTAACACTATGGAACTTTTACCTCCTAGTTTGGCCTGTTTCTGAAAAAGAATTGATTGGGGAGGTCTGAGTCCCAAGTGCTGTTGGGAATAGGCAGCACTGGTTTGAGTTCTCTTCTTCATCAGAAAAACTACAAGCATGCAAGTCAATGGCACAGAAACCAAAGTAGGAACCTTTATACTTGTTTTTAAGGTTACGTTTCTGCTTTCACACCTCTTCATCTTGGGCCCAGTTTCTCACTCAGCATCTTCTATTTGCAGAATTAAGGCTTCCCAGCATCCAGACAGAGGGCTGGAGCATCAGACATAATGGTAAGCACTATTCCCCTCAAGTTTCAACCCCTTCTAGGATAAAGGGGTTGTGATCATTTTTGGAAGGGCTGCCATTACCACCAGTGACCACTCTCCACCAGTGAGCCCAGAGACACTGCTCATAGCCCACATGCATATTGGTCAGGCGCAGCTGTCCCACTGTGGTGCTATGCCACCAGTATATCCAACGGCACCATTGGCCACCCAAAACTCGTGCATCAACTTGAAGATGTGTCTTGAAAATTCCCTAAATATTTGTGCATATCCATGATGTTTGAAATCAGTTTTTCCAGTGCTTTGTACCGCCACTGCTTTGAGATGTGGAAAAGCAGTTTTTCCCAGGTCATGTTACTCAGCCCACACCTTTGTTGCAAGTCAAAGGGCTTCTTTCTACAGCACATACAAATTTCCATGGGAAACTGATTCTAGCCAGGACTAGCAATCCTGGAATGTATGTATGATGATTTATGCTCATTCTGGCATCCTAACTAGATTCTGAAGAAAATATTTCATCTCACAAAAGCCATTTTTTATTATGAAAGAGAACATCCACAGTCTCAAACAGGACTAGCCTTTTCACTTTCTGTTCAGCTCCTTCCCTCATGCCCTCTTTACGCTTAGAGGAATCTTAGCAATTTCCTTGTATTCTTCTGCCTTCTTTTGAAGCTCCCAACCACACAAGGATTTCAGCACTGAGGAAGTATTTTTGTTTGAAACACTTAAGGAACTGGTTAGTGGAGTACTCTTATGCTCGCTGGTTAACAAGGTGCTCGGTTTACCTCCACACACTGTAGAGAAAGTAACACAGAAAAAGGACAGACTCATTTCCTGAATTACATCATAACAAAGCAAGACATTAGAATATGACACATTCTGATGAGGAGAGAGAAATGCAATGTGGAACAGAGATTTTTTTTTTTTTTTGCTACATATTCTTGCACTTAAACTGGTCAAGTTAAGTTAGTTCACCTTCAACTGGGAGTCCTATTTCCTAACCACTGTAATCTAATACCACACTGCTCCTACAGTAACACCTGAAGTTCGAATCATCCAGTTTCTCCCAAGCACATGTTTAGTGCAGTATTCAGAATGTCTCCAGCAGTCTTCTATATGTAAAGCCTCCAGGGATGGATTAAAATGTGGTGAAATGCAGCAAATTTTATTCTGTTAGTTGCTTTAGGTCTTTTAACACAGCGTACTATTTTTACATAGCAAGTGGCATGGCGTTTACATCATACAAGAGGTATTTAAAAAGAAACCAAGCAGGTGAGCAATATCAGCATATTACACTCATAATCCTGAACACACTTTCAAGTAAATCACTCATTTTCAACTTTAAACAGATAAAAAGCAACAAACATACATAAAAATACATGTGTTCTTTACATGTATTTATATATGTGAATATACATATGAACACACACACACATGCACACACCCACATTCTTCCAGAGACAACTAAACAAAAATATTACAGTAAAAACAGGAAGTGAAATGAGGGGTTGACTGTACTCTACTGAAAAACAAACTGCCACAAGTGAGAAAACAGTAGACA
This sequence comes from Scolopax mira, assembly GCA_004320125.1. Taxonomy (NCBI): domain Eukaryota; kingdom Metazoa; phylum Chordata; class Aves; order Charadriiformes; family Scolopacidae; genus Scolopax; species Scolopax mira. The sequence goes on from BJBW01006683.1 coordinate 14,067, forward strand.
ACAATATGGTTTAAAAGGAAGAATACTGTGCTGGCACATTCAGAAAAAAAGAAGTACGCTTCCATTCAGTTCTTTATCACACTGTGATATACAAATGTTAGTTTTTGCTCTCTGCTTGGGAGAGTTTCCTAGCAGTCTTCTCTCAACACCAAAAGGTGCTATGAAATTGGCTGGCATCAAAAAAAAAAAAAAAAAAAAGAACAGGAGGTGATCAGCACATACTACTTTACCATTTATAAAGTGCTATATGCTATGCATACATCCATCCAGTTCTCTTTCCACTGGAGCAGAGTCAAATTAAATACGTAAATGCATATTAGTCACCTGTTTTCAATGGGTGTTGCAAAAGCTGTTTTGCCAAAGGGATTTTCCTGAGCCAGCTCAGGATGGTCCTAATGAGCAACAAGTGTCCCAGAAGGAAGACAATTTGAGCTGATGAAACACAGTGTTAGGAACAACTCTGGAAGAAACTAGTGACATAACCAAAAAGCAAAGGTCATCTGCAGACAGCCTTATTCAAAGATAATTCAAAGCTGCCACCTGAGAGAAGAGCTCTAAAATCAGGAAGAGAACCCAGTTTCTATGGGGCAGTAAGCAGAACAGCATTATTATGGATGAATTGGCAAAAGTGCATAACCAAGGAGGAGAAACAGACAAGCAATGGACTCTGGCCAGAGGGGACCCACCGGAAACAATACAGCAAAATTCCTCATCCCTAGACTTGGAATTCAGTTCAAGGGTGGGTGAATGTGCAGAGGTGTGTGGGGAAATGAATAGAAACATCCATTATAAGCTGCCCAGAGCAGAATGGAAACTAAAAAACTTTGCATGTCATCCTCCAGGGCACCATAAGCAGTAGACTGCCACCCCAAGATCAACATCTAAATTTGGGTAATAAATGCTCATTGTACATAACACGTCCCTTGTTATAAAGCAATTGTCCATGCAAAATAATTGCTTAGGGGTTGGGCTGTGTTTTGGTTTCTTTTCTCCACGTGGAAAACCCCAGGACACTGTCTAATGGTATCAGGTGTTGTGCTGAAATAAAAGTAACATCACCACTGAAAAAAATAACACTGATGACCAAGACTAAAGGACAGAGGAATCACACACAGAGGTGTGCTACATCCTATTTTAATACAAGTGTGTACACCTATAAAGAAGGAATGCACACCACCTCTGGAGAAAGGGGCAGTGTTACCAAAACATGATGCTTCCCAAAAAGAAACCTCACCTGAACCAGGGGGAAGCACACAGCTAGTGCAGGTAAACACCACAGAAAGCACACCAGGCAAGGTACAAGAGCAGGCACTTCTGCACCCACGAAGTACTGAGGTCACCTCTGATAGAAACTCTCTCCAAGTTTTAAAGAAAACGCCATTAAATGGCTCAGTACAGCGCATAGAAAATGTTCTACGGTGAAAGCCTTAGAGTTCAATGTCCTTTCTTTATCAGAAAGAAATAACTAGTCAGGCATTTATCTCCCACACAACTGCGAGAAAGAACAAAAGGCTTTTTAGACTCTCAGCACAGCAGGGCAAGAGCTACGGTCCACAGAGGAAGGCTGAAGAATTTTACATCGAGATGGAAAAGAAGCAGAGGATATTAGCCTAGAGGGTGGTTGAGGAACACCTGAGCATATCAATTCTAAGCGATATTAGATGAAAGATCCTCTAGAAAGGAAACCTGCAGAGAGCAAGCTGCAGCAGCTCCAGATCATGATGGATTGATGAGCCACCTTCTTTACCGCTTGTGTCATTTATCACCAAGTCAGACTGAGGCAGTAGCACAGATGAGAGATGAAAGTGCTGTGCCCAGCCTGGTATTGGTTTACTGGCTTTAGCACTTTCTGTGGCAAGTTATTTCCTACATAATTGAGTTTCTGGACTGAAATCTGGGATAATGCTGTCGACACAAAATATAGCTTCCAGCTGCAAAAGCTGTGCGTGTCCTCGCTAAGTTGCCTGTCCTTTCCTCTGCATCACTGATGGTGACAACGATACTGTCCTCCGAAGCACTGTCAGAGGAAGGCAGGGCAGAAGAAGAGCATAAATTCTCCAGCACAAAATGGACTATCCTTCAAATCCAGGCCAGTAAGCAAGCAAGTTGTATTTTTCAGCCTGTCAGTCAATCCTCCAAACATTTTCCACAACACATATTTCAGTTTGACCAGAACTGAACTGAGTTTCTGTGTTAGGGTTTACTCTTGTGGAGTGTTTCTTGGTGGGTTTGTTTGGGCTGTTTTGACAGTCTTTGTGTTTGTCCCAAAGATGGATTCGTCTCAATCTAAGTTTCAAACGCAGCAAAGTCACATCCGCTCAACAACATCTCAAACCACAAACTTGCACTGCACCTCAACATCAAACACCTTATTGTTGCACGGAAAGGCCCCACCACTGACAAGGAACCCACTACAGAACAAAGCGAACAAGTCTTGAAAATTCAAACTGATTGTGGGAGAGAAGCAACATTTTACTGCAGTATCGCCTTCTTGCAGCTTTCATTTTTAGTTCAAAATGCACCAAAAGCAAGCCAAGCCTGTCAGAAGAAGGAAGAATTTGTTTTCTTTTTGAACTAAAGCACTGCGACTTTCTGGGGAATCTCGTACATCATTCACCTCCTTCAAAACGGAGCTGAACGGAACCAGCAGGGTCAAGGATGTCCCAGCTGCCCGTCTCAACTAAACAGAAAGGATGAGAGCTCCAGGGGATTGCTCCTCATCCTTTTATGCCCTACCACTATTTCTATATCCCTACAAACTCCCTGTTGGTCTAACTCCCAGCTTTGAACTAAAACACCTTCCCTACCTGACTCCAGTTACTTAAAACACTCTTTAAATGGAGGAGACTCCATTCAAAACGTGTCCAGAATGTGCATCCCCAGACTGCTGCTGTCTCCTGCACCAGCCAGGCACAAGGTGGCTTGTCCATGCCTGGGACATGCCAGTACAAATCACAGCAGCTTTATGGCTGTCCTTCTGAGACAGAGATTAATGGCATAAACATCACTCCAATTCACCATTTGCATTTTAGTCTGGAAAAGCTGCAGTATTGTCAGCCAACATCTAAACAAGGTTAGGAGAAACAAGGATTTCTGCTTCTTGGTATAAGTTTGGAGGTTCTCCTTAAAATACAAAGCCTAAAAACCAAACAAAAACAGCCCCCACCCCCAAATACAAAACCAGAAAACAATAATGCTGTCTCCCAAAGTATTATTTGACTTAGTGCTTCCGTATCAAAACAAGTACCTTACCTGCTCAAATGACATTTCCCTAGTAAAAACAGACACAAAACATACCAAAAAGTTCCTGACAGTAGCTTCCAGTAAGCATTCTAATGAAATACACATACCAGCTAAAAATGGCTAAACGATTCTGTTACATTTGCTAACCAACTTGCTTATTTCTTTTACCTTTGGCTAAAATAAACCAAACCAAGTTCACGTTAGAAAAATGTATAGCACTGGAAGTATTTGTAGTCCCCAAAATGTATAGATTCACAATTCTTCTTACATTTTTTAAGTCTTTTATGGACAAAGAAAAAGCACTGTCAAAGAAATACATTTATTGAGGACTGAAATAAATTCCAAACGCCACATTAAAATATCTGCTAGCTATTTTTTTTAGTGTATGAAATTGGTTCCTCTCTGCACTACCAATGAGAAGTCAGCTCTCTTTATTTCTTATGCAGACTTCACCTATTTAATCTTTTGCATTTTTAAGGTGCACACACATGCAGAAAAATCCAGTCACTTACACTGGCTCTTCCTTGCCAAGCCTGAGGAAATTTAAACCCACTCAAAGCTGAAATGACGAGGCTTTGGAAAGCAAGAGCAATATAGGAGAGTAATTGTTCATGTTACAATCCAAACATCACTTACTCTTACACACACACAGTTATCAAAGGAAGTGACAGCTACAAAAAGTAAAGTGGCAAGAAAAATAAAGAGTCTTTTACCAAGGGTTTACAGAAAAAAATTTGCAGGGGGAAAAAAAAAAAAAAGATAAACTACAGTCGCAAGCCTGGTTGACTGAGGTCACAACAAGTGTGTGCACAAAAGCTTAATACAGTGACATCTTCAGACCCAACTGGACACCTAATCCAAACAGGAAGGCTACTGTAAAATTTCAAGAATACCTTGCCAATCTGGCAAAAGAGCTGGAATTCCCCCCAGGAATTCCTCACATCCCATACAAAGCGTTGGCAGCAGCAGCACTGGCCCTGAACCGGGAAGTAACGTTTACTTTAAGGCAGCATTTTACTTTGAAACAGAGGGATTAGATGCAGGACACTTCGTGCCTTGTAGGGAGAGCATCAGCCCGTCTCTGCCACGCATTGTTCAGAGACCTCAAGGAGAAAAGGGAAAGACCACTCACCTCAGGCTGCACTGGCAGAAAGTGCGTTAAGAATCCATTGTACCTTCTTGTGTTTTCGCTCCACAGCCACGTAGGCCACATGGGCACGTGCCCGTCTGCCCAGCAGCTGATGGAAGTTTACTCCATAGACCTGATCATTCACGTTTAGAAGATGCCATTTGCCAAGGGTCAAAAGCACAACCCCAATTAAAACTCAAATCTGGGTCATTTAGGCCACACCACCACTCCCAATCGTCACAGGCAGGAACTTTTTTATTTTCCTACCTCCTTTCTTCAACTGATTGATTCTTAACCATCAGCATGCTCATCTGTTTCCTTCAAAGTCTGCCAACTTTCTGCTTTTATCAAGTCCAGCTCCAGGGAACGTCAGCACAAACAGCATCAGGAGACTGAACACCTTGAACCCACAGATCTGGACTGAAACCACTGCAAATTCACCTAGAAAAGGGGCACTCAATGGCTTCATTTTGAAGCCCGTAGGTGGTTTATCAGAAGGAGTCCAAACAAAGACAACATCAGCTCAGCTGCGATTACACCCACTATCCTAGTCTCTCTGGGGAGAAGAAAAGGAGAGAGCCATTAGCTACCAAGTTTTTCCTTTCCTTCCTGCTGCAAACACTTCCTCTGCTAAAAGCTGTGTGGGTTTTTTTATTATTATTTTTAATCATACTGTCACTCCTAAAGATCACCCTTTTATTACTTTCTAAAGAACAATGATCAAACTCCATTAGTTAAAGCAAATGTGGCAAGGAGGTAATTATTAAGGCGGAATTTACTTAAGTATCATTCAAGAAGTCATATTAGCATGTATTAAATAACTCTGAAAGAACAAGCTGCCAGGACATTCAAGAAGGTCCAAGGGTGTAAGTAAGCATGGCTGGCAAAAGCAGCCACCACCAGCAAATGACCCATCAGGTATTTGTGAAATTTGTACTTTAGCAGTAAGTTGTCAGAAAAGACAGACACGGCACCAAGAATAGCTGCTGAAAAACAGACAAATGAACCACAAAAAACAAACAAAAAAAAAAACCAGTTCTTCACCCAGAGGAGACTGACGTGCCAGGCAACACTGCAAGGTTTTCCCCCACACGCTGAGCAGGAAATGTTTCAGCTAAGGAAGACTAAATAGTGTTTTTCTCTCCCTCCTTACCCCTCTCACACACAACTTCTTTGAGGGGAAGGTTTCAGATGTAAGCTTAAAAGAGGTATCTTAACAATGCAGCCTCATTAGCACGGGGTCATTAGACAGCGGTGCTAACTATGCTGACCCAAAATTCAGCCTGAAAAGTCAAGGGGGAAAAACCATTCCAGACTACAAACTGTCAGTGCAGTTTTCAGACTAGGAAAAGACCCTAAATTCAAATTACAGCTATGTACTACCTTTATGTACGTAGCACGTGAATGGGAAAAAAAGTGAGACGCCCTGGACGAAAGCCTTTCACGTCTTCTTACCTGTTACCATACTGCCCAGCTCTTCAAGCAACAAAACTGGCACTGGAATGCCCACTTTTGTGACTCCAATAATTGGCCTTTTTTTTTTTTTTTTAAAGTCAGTTACATAATAAAACTAACTATAAAAGGCTACCTTTGTGTATTTTCACAACTTAATAAATTTCCACTTGAATTTGGGGCTTTTTCATTTTTAGGGTAGACGGTGACTCTCCGTTCGGCAGACAGAATGACACATCTCTCTGCAAAGTTTTACGTAGGCAAATATAAAACGGTTCTCAAAAGACGTTTTTTTGCACCACACAGGGACACAACTTCCACCCAACTTAATCCCACACCTTCCTCACCCAGGACTATTTCAAGAGCTGCAGGGTACTGGCACCCACAGCCCTGTTTGATTTGATACCACCTATTCGGTGGTATTTGATACCACTCGAACAATGAGGCCCTTGTACCACCCAACTCTTGCAGACGTGGTCCTGGAGATGGAACCAAGCCGGTTGGACTGCACAGCCTTAAAAAGACATGAAAGTGTTGGTTTGGTGTGGTTTGGTTTTTTCTTTCTTAGAACAGGGTATGGAGAACTCCTCTGTCCTCACTGACACCATCTGGTTTCTCTGCATCAGAACAAGCCATCATTTTGTCACCTCCAGGAACCTCGGCTGCTGTGGGGACCCACAAAGAGACCTGGACAGTCCTTCTCCCCTCCTCGGCATCAACCCAGGTTTAGAAGGTTCAAATTCTGCACAGGTTGGGGCTCCTCCATGCCATTGGGCATTTTGGTAGATGAAAGCACCCCCCGGACGGGAGGACCATGGCAAACATCCCTGTCACCACGCTGGTTCTTGCAGTCTTCTCGGGGCTTGGACTAGAGGACCTTTAAGGGTCCTTTCTAGCCCAAAGTCCTCTATGAATCCATGATTCTAGAAGCAGGCAGTGCTGCACTGCCGATTCTTTATTATTATTGTTAGAAATTTTATTACCAGAATTTTTATTATGCTTGTTCTTACACTTTATTACTCTAATTATTGTTGTTAGGACGGATTGCTATTAGAATTTATTACTATTAACAGTAGGATTTTTAGCGCGATCACTGGTTTTGGACTTCTTAATTTTAGAATTTTTTCAATTATCACTGGAATTTTTAGTGCTATTGCTGTCACTGGGATTTTTGTCACTAGAAATTATTGTTACTATTTTAATTTTTATTATTCCTATTACTGGATTTTATTTTTTTTTTTTAAGTAGAACGTATTGTTTCTTTTATTACTAGGCTTTTAAATTACTATTAGAACTGCATTGTTACTAATTATTATCTATTTTTCATTTCAGCAGTAGGATATCTCGGCACCCTCACCCCCCGCCATCCCGCGGTCGTTCCCCGCCGGTCCCGCACCGCCGCCCTCTGCCCCGGGCCAGCGGGGCTCCGCGGGGCCGGCCCGCCACCCCCTCCCGCTACCCGGCGGCACCGTCCGGCCGCCCTTACCCTCGCACTGGTAGCCGGCCAGCCCCCAGATGAAGTCGGTGCAGTAGTGGCAGAAGGTGGGCTTGGTGAGGGTCACCCTGCGGAAGCCGTGGCCCGGCGGGCTGCTCCCCGCCGCCACCGCGGTGCGGCCCCGCCCGCCCAGCACCGGGCTGGAGGCCGGGCTGCCACCGCCGCCGCCACCGCGCTGCAAGCGTGTCCCCTCCGCCATGCCCGCTCCCCGCGGCGCGGCGCCGGCCGCCGCTTCTCCCTCGCTTCCGCCCGAGGCGGCGGCGGCGGCGGCGGCGGCGGCGGCGGGGGGCGGGCAGGGGCGGGGCCCCGGCGGGGCCCGGGCGGGCGGCGCCGCGCTGCCCCCTGCCGGCCGCTCCGGCCCCGCGCGGCCCGCCCTGAGGGGAGGCCGCGGCCGCCCCGCCGGCGGCGCCTCAGAGCGGCGGCAGCGCGGGCCCTCCCGCAGGGGCCGCAGCCGTTCCGCCCCGCTCCAGGCCTCGCCGGTGAGGTCCGGGCTTGCGCTGGGGCGTCCTCGCTCCTGCCGGAGGCGAGTTGCGCACCTGGGTTCAGGTGAGCGCTGGAGGGGCAGGTGGAAGGGCCTCGGAGGAGCTTCTCCACCGCGGTGTTGGGAGAGGTGGGCAACACTTCAGCGCCCCGCCGCTACCGCAGTATCACGGGGCCACGGAACTGTCGGCGTCGGAAGGGACCTCCAGAGATCATCTGATCCAGCTCCCCTGCTGAAGCAGGATTGTCCAGAGCACATCACTCAGGGCTGCATCCAGGAGGGTCTTGAAATCATCTCCAGAGAAGGGCACTCCACAACCTCCCTGGGCAGCCTGTTCCAGGGCTCTGGCACCCTCACTGGAATGAAGCTCTTCACCTTCACCTTCCTCATATTTGAGTGGAACTTCCCATGTTCCCGTTTGTGCCCGTTGCCCCTTGTCCTGTCACTGGAAACCACTGAAAAGAGTCCGACTCCATCCACCTTCAACCCACCCTTTAGATACTTGTAAACGTAGATGAGGTCTCCTCTCAGCCTTCTCTTCTCCAGGCTAAAGAGCCCCAGCTCTCTCAGCCTTTCCCTCACTCATCTTAGTTGCCCTACTGGACTCTTTCCAGTAGTCCCTTGGACTCCCCAGTTCAAGAGAGTATTCCAGTTGTGGCCTCACCAGTGCACAGTAGAGGGGGAGAATGACCTCCCTTAACCTACTGGCCACACTCTTCCCTCTGCAGCCCAGGATCCCATTGGACTCCGTTCTGCAGTACTGACAAAACCGCAGGAAGAAACGTGGAGGGAGGGAAGACAGGGCTGCTCATTAGAAGGTCTCATCAAAACTGAGCAGCAGGTTCACTTTGCAACTTATAACTGTGAAGGTTGAAAGGACCTCCAGTTTCTTACCATGGCATGGAACTGGATAGCTACCCCAGCCTTGTGCGATTCTGGAGTGCGCAAAGCTCCTTCTGTGACAAGGCATTGGGAGAAGATGGTTTGTCATAGATTTTTGCCTTCTACCCTCAACACTTTCTGCCTTTATGAGAATAATTAAGGGTTTCCCCTAACAGCCTCTCTCCTCTNNNNTTTGTTTGGGTTTGGTTTTGTTGTGGGTTTTTTCCTTTATGTTTACTTTACCTACCTTGTTGCTAATTTTGACATTGGCACACCGGGATGTTTCCACATTGCTAGTCTCCTCTGCCTCCAAAATGCCTCTGTTTTTTGAATGTTACTACATTAGGCGAAGTATTGTGGCTGGAGTAGGTTGGGACAAGAAAGGAGGCTATGCCTTTGGATTTTGTGTATATAGGTGGATGCTGTCCACATCTCCACTTGTGCAATTGGGTCCTAGATCTTGGCTTTGTATTAAGTGAGAATCTCCACTGAACTTTCTGAAACAACATCAAGGTGCCTTTGCTAAGCCATTAGAGACAAGAAAAAGAGTAGTTTAGATTTTTATCCCTGACTCTAAGTTATTTGTATTTTGGTGAAAGCATTAATAAACCATCCTGTTGTCCTGTAGACCAACACTGAAATCCTAAAATTTCTTAGCCTCTTCTGGATTAGCAGCCCCCTAGTACAGACACAGAGGTTTTCAAGAACATGGAGGTTTTTTACAGCAGTGCATGCTGGGATGACAAAAGACAAAGGGCAGAGCTTCAAACAAGGCATTCAAACTGGATATAAGGAGAAACTTTTCCACCCTAAAGGCAGCCAAGCAGAGGAGCATGTTACCTGGAGAGCTTATCCCATCTCCATACTTGGAAATATACAAGACATGACTGGATAAGCCATGACCAAAATGGCCTGACTTCATGGGTGTCCAGGCTTTAAGCAGGAAAATTAGAATATGTGACCTCCTGAGATCCCTTCCACCCCCAATTATCCCATGATACTATGATTCAAAATGTTACACTCATCCATCTCAAATGCAATGGATCTCAACACCCACATCAATACCATCTCTTTCAGAGATCTGGCTGTGTTGTCAGTTGGTACGAGCTGACGAGAGTTCCTGGAGTTTTATCTCTGGCTAACAGGAACGTGGCCCTCACAAGCGGAAACGAGTGAGGTAAAGAATTATTATCAGAGCTGACGCATTCATAAATGTAATAGCTCACTGGAGAGATTTGATATCAGCTCCTGGCTCAGAGCTGGTCATCTGAACTGCAAGGTTTCAGATGCCTTTATGCCTGCACTCAAAATACTCATCCAAAACCAGAAGAATGGTAAGATAGCTGGAAGCAATTCCAGCTTTCAGAAGCAATTCAAGGTGGTTTTTTTGTTTGTTTGCCATTTTTGTTATTGATTTTTATTTATTATTAGCTATCATGGTGTTCTTTATACGGAGGGCATATACTAATCTTTATTAAAAAGTGGCAGTTAAAGTCTTTTTGAAGAAGAGATAGCAGTTTGTGTAAGCCAGAGAGGATGGAGTTACATGCAACTAGCCTAAGTGTCTGCACTCTCACAGTGTCAGGAAGCTGTGCTGCCAATAAGAATAAAAGAATGAAAGCAGCTACCTGTTTCACACTCAGAAGTGTCACTTCTCACTCAGACACTCAGAAGTGTCAAACCAGAAAAACAGCCAGACTAAAGAATCGGTTTGAGGTGGTTGGGTCACAGCAAAGCATGCAAAAGGGCCACCACTGGCCAGGGTCACAGTTACAGTCACATCCTGGTGATGTGAAGCTGGAACATACTTATGTCAGGTTGGGCAAGTACTATTTGTCTCCAACAGTTCTGCTGGGACAGAACTACCACCTGTATTAAACAGCAGGATGTTCTTGGTTGGCAGTTAATTGTGGTCAAGCTGTGCTTGGTTGTCTAGGTCAGGATGTCTGAGGGGGATGATCCTCCAGAAACTGTAGGTATTAGTCAAGTTTACATTTTGCTGTGTTTTGGAACTCATTTCAGGTAACTCAATGTCATCAACAGTTAAAGCACATTGTGGGGAAAAAACACAGAATCATAGAATAGTTTGGGGTGGATGGGACCTTTAAATGCCATCTCGTCCAACCCACCCTGCTTGTTGCAGGGCATTTAAACTACATCTAAACTAGATCAGGTTGCTCAGAGCCCCGGCCAGCCTGACCTTGAACATCTTGGTTAAAGTTAAAAAATCCTATATTCTCACGGGTAAATATCCTGGAGCATTTTCAGCTTACAAGATTTTGTAATACTTTTGAAAGATTTGTAAGATTTGTAATAACTTTGATTCCGAATCATTATTTAAACATAATCTAGCATAGACTACAGATACCCATGAATATGCGTAGAAGTTATTCCTATCTTTATGCTGTAATCGTAAAATCTAGAGCTGACAGAGGTCAAAGGATTGCCTTTGTTAAATACTGCTCAGTGGCTCTTCCAGTCTTTACATATTATAAGTGTATGTAAAATGATGAGATGTCATCACGTCTCATGTGTTTGAAAGTATCTGCATAAATCTTCAAGCTGCAGTAATATAAGGATTTTTTTGTTCATGCAGGAGTCATTTCGCTACAGACTGATAACTGAAAGATGGAATCAACGGGAACAATTACCACTTCTTAAATATACTTTTTTTTTCCTTAATGAAGAAGAGCTACATGATGAAAATAGGCAAAATTCTAAAAGCATCCATTTTCTATGTTTGGACAAGATGAGTGGAAGGGTTCAAAATGTAATGCCTCTGAAAAGATAATTTCCTTAGTTTTAAACTCAAATAAACATTTTGCAGTACTTGGTATGCTATGGACTCATTAAACTCAAGTAATACAACTCTAGGGCAGGAAATACTGGAAAATCCTCATTTTTACAAGTTCCCTGACTATAAATCAAGGAAATCCCTGGTATAAATCGAGGAAACTTTACACCTTGGATCTTCTGAACCTTTTGTAACACTCCTGTACTCTTATATCTAAGGAGAGACCATTCTGTGACAGATAGAAAACCTTTGATACAACTGAGAAATGCAAGTTCTGGCACATTACTCCCAGCTTATGTACAGGATTAAATGAGTTTTATGTGCTATCAATATCACATAATATTTTTATCCTTTAAGTAATACAGTAAATTGTACCAGTGCTTTCTTGACACTCAGTATGATAAAATCCAGTTACTCAACTCTTTCATGAAGCAATTTATTTGTAAGCAAGCTGCAAACACCTGACAATAAATAATCAAGCCAGATCCAGGCACAGGGAGAATTTCATAAGGGTATATAAATTTGGGATTAGAGGGTGGAAAGCAGAGTGTGGAAAGCATGGGGTTCTCAGAGGTGCCCCCTGAAATAATGAGAGGCAATGGGCACAAATTGAAATAGAGCAAAATCCATTTACATTTAAGAAAAAGCCTTTTTTATTCTATATATAAGCATGGTCAAACACTGTAACAGGCTGTCCAGAGAGGTTGTGGACTCTCCATCCTTGGACACCCAACCGGACACCCTCCTGGTCACCTGCTCTAGGTGACCCTGCTTTGAATGGAAGGTGGGAGAGATGACCCCTCAGAGGCCTCCACAGCTCTATGGTCCAGTGAGGCAGGTTTGACGGTGACAAGATTCAAGCCAGGCAGTTCTTCTTTTGACTGAGGATCTTACTGAAGCAGTAGGACCAAATGTGGCAGCTAAAAAAAGGTAGAAGGAGCTTCTTGAAAAAAAAGGACTCTCCTGGCCTTCCAATTTCCTGGTTTCTCCAATTTCCTTGGAGAGCTCCAAACATGTCCACCAGTTGCAGAACAGGGGTGAGAGCCTTTAGCTTCCCAAATGCCAGATCAGCTTGCTACATTTCTGTTTCCATATGAAGTTTTCATTACACATTGGTGAGGCATGAAACCTGATGGTATGCCATCTCACACCTGGGTTGTGATCAAAAGCCTTTCTGAGCTTAGCTGCATCTTCTATATTGTTCACTTCTGTTTTCTGAATTTCTTTCCCTACCACTAGGCATTGATAGAGAGGCATGACATGAAGTGTAGGTGAAGGCAGAAAAGGAAAATTTAAAATAAGTGTGGCTCCTAACAATGAAGAACTGAAAACATCAGCAGGGCTTTGAATGTGTCCTACTGTTGTCAGGGAGCAGGAGGGGCGGGCTAGGGGGGGTTTGGTTGGCTCAGGAAGCCTCTTAGGCAAGAGATGTTTCAGATTTGCAGCTTTTTCACCTTTCCAGAATTTAAGTTGGTGATGGCTGAACCAAAAGCAAATCTTGATGTTCATTTAAATGGATACCATTTTTCTTTGCAAAAGTCTCACACCTGAAGAGACAAGGAAAATATTAGATCACATTTGTGCACTCAATGGCCTGCAACAGACAGCAACAGAAAAATACAACTTCTCATACTACAAGAAAGTATTAGTTAGTAACTAGCATTAAATTAGTTTTCTTTTTGCTTCATAGTAGCTCTACAACTTACCTCCTGGGAAAAAAACCAACAATTGTTCTGATCACATTGGAAATAAACCAAGTGCAGTCTTCTTGGTTAAAAGCAACAACACTGCCCCTGAGTAAGAGAAGCGAAAACTCGTATTCGGAAACCCAACACAAAGTTCTGGTTCAGTTTGCAGTTACACAGTAAGATAACTGGCACGTCTTTCAATATTTGATTCTTTCTATGGCCAGTTGAAGAGATTATACCTTTTCAGATAAAGGTTATAATAAAGAACACATTAGGCTACAGAAGTTTAAAAAAAAAAAAAAAGGGAAATCAAAATGTGTATCCTCTTGAACTCCAGAAAATAAATTATATATTATATATTGTATTATATATTCATATTTATGAATAAAATATACACTCCACACACGGATACAGAGCCTTAGAAGAGAATAAAGTGCTTGAGTTTCAATACATCTGTCTCCAGGAAAAAACCTGCAGAGATCACATCAATTAATACAGCTTCATTTTTACAAAATCATTAAAGTCAGCGCTAGTAAGTGTTTAACAAAAAGGTAGAGATACTTATCACAGACACACATAGCTGCAGAACTCATACCATATTTTAGCAGTTGCACCTCTTGCTATCTCAGGAGTTTCTCTGGTTCTACTAACAGAACTTGACACTTGTAAATAATAAGCCATATCAGAGATGAAAGGAAGACAAACACCTGTGTAACAACACAGCAAGGTCAGGAGGCTGAAGCTTTATGTCCAATCAACTAGCACATACCATGATATGACAAGCAAGCCATTTGTGCTCCAAATATTAACCTTTAATAGCTTATTTCCAGTTCTTGCTTTTTAACATGAGTAACTTCCTGACAAAAAGCATAATTAATTTTCCCAAACTTAAGGAATCTCTTATCTGGGGGAAAGAAAAATCAAAATGTACTGAAACAAAATCAAATGAAATGAAAAACCAGCTAGGGTTTAGTTTATTTATTGTGAAGGATTGATAGTTTAAATTATTTAGTCATGGGGTTTTTTTCCTGGACCTAGGGAACACATAAGCAATTCTTATGAGTGGAGAAGCTAATTTAGTGCATTCTGAACTGCAAAATAGGCAGAAACATCCACGTAAGGAAAAAGAGATTGCTGATTGTTTCTGTTTCTACAGCCTAATCCTGTATCAGACACCATTTAATAAAACTGTATTTCTCTTTATGTCTGATTGAACCTGTCACCCACAGGACACACCCACTCCTGCACCAGCAAGAACATAAGGAAACACCACTTGCCATCCCATCCCTTCATCCCAGACTCCAAAGTGATGTGGTCACACATAAGACTCTCCTTTAGAAGCAGCTCTGATGTCCACATGGATGATAGAGGGTGATGGTCCCAGGGCTGGATAAAAGCATCCCATGTCTAATGCCCTGGCAATCAGCAAACCTCCTGAGACAGTACCTCTAGTCAGCAGAAGTGAAGTCTCCAGCCACCATCAGTCACCCTGTCCTCATGAGGGGATATGTGTTTCAAGCTCAGGTGCCTTTCCTGTTCTCAGGGTGTTCCACCTGAGTGTCCTCGGTTCACAGCTGCATGAGCAGAAGGAACCACTCTCCGGCTGCCAGGATCCACCAGCTCCCAATCTTGGACCTTGAGAGTCCCAACCTGCTACAAAGTCAAGCTCAGCCTTTAGCTGTCCCACCTCTTACACAGGTGTCACAGGGGAATTATTAAGAGAAGACATTTAGGGGTTAACTAAAGGAGTTTTAGCGATGATTAAATGATGATCAAATAATAATTAATCAATGATTGAATGACAATTAGATAGTAATCAAATGGGGGTTGAACAAGAATTAAATGGTCATGAAACAGTGGTTTTATGATGACAATGATTTAAATTATTTATCAATTATTTAAATCAATTGAGAATTGATTATTTAAAAGATGACTTAAACAGTGATTAGACAGTGGTCAAACACTCTATACTTACTACACTTCTAATATAATAATTAAGCTATAGCTGAATATATAAATCTTGCTAGCATACAATATACCTTTAGGCCTAATATAAACTGTCTCTTACCCTGTTATAGATACCAGAAGCTGGGTAAGGGCTCTCTGACCCTCAAAGAGTAACCTTAGGAGGCATCCCTGCTCAAACAGAGATCCCTGCAGGGCAGCCTTGCAGGATTGCTCAACAGATTTGGGGGGCTGCGGATATCTCTAGTGTAAAGTGGTGGGCTCATAGTCAACCCCCCTTTTGGTATATGTGCAGGAGTGCAGTATTTCTGTGCCCCCTTGGTGTCCCCTGCTACACTACTGCTCTGCTGAAGGCCAGGAGCCTGACCACTGCTCTCCTCTGGTCCAGCTGAACACGTGGAAACACTCCCCATCCAGGAAGCCATTGACTTGGTGTTATTGTGATCCATCACGTGCAAAACACAAGCAGGAGCAGAAGCCTGTCTTTATCTGTGAACAATAAGAAACTGTTCTGGTGAGTGCAGAGTCATTCTTTGTTTGCTCTTCCTGGTTACCAGGGCTGCTGACCTGCTCCATCACCTTGTCATCCAGGCAAAACTTTACAATGTGTAACTCAGTTCCAGATTTTGGGAAGAGTGTGACTTTTCCAATCCATGCTGCAAGTATAACAATTGAACTCCTGCTTGTGTGCTCTCTGACACAACTGGAACACACCAGCAGGCGGTCACGGGTATAAAACTGAAGTTTTCAAGGTGTGCAGGGCAGACAGTGGCTCGGGCAACAGCATGACATCCCTGCGGGGCCAGGCAGTGTCAATTACCCCTGCAGAGGCTGATGTCCTTAAATTTCCCAGGCCAGAGGAAAGGACCACCCAACACCAAAACACGATCCACAGCTACGTTAACAGGGATCCGGCCCATGAGCGTGGCAGCGTGGGGTCAGGCACCAGCAGCTCCAGCAGCAAAGGTGCAACAGGCCTGGAAGCAACTCTTGAGACAGAAGGCAAGAGCTCATCTGCACAGCCCCATCCCAGGGACCCACCTGCAGGGGTCATTTGGTGCAAAGATGGTTATGGGAAAAAAAAAGCCATGAACCCTGCAGTTTCCTGTTAGGAACACTGGAATCATAAAATCTAAGCATTGGAGTCCAGTTTGGCTTACCCTGGACAACCACCAACACAGGGGCATTGCCTTTCAGCCCAGGAGTTTCCTCAGAAACCAATACATTGTCCCAAGATGCTGCTTCAGGAAAGACCCGTGGCTGTGGTGGACTCCCATGCTTCATGTCAGCCTCTTCCCCTTCTAAGAGCCCTGCTCAGCTGATGAGAGAATCGGTTCTACTTGAGTGTACCTGTAAGATGGACTCAGCCTCAAAAATACTTCAGTCCCCAGACAGTCCATGGCAGGTGTCTGGGATTTGTTGAAAATCAGGCTCTACTAACATCAGTAACTGTTAGGTTGGTCTGTGTGCTTAATTAATCTATTTAATCTAAACAAAGGGTATCTACAGACAGGTTTAACCCACACACAAGAGAAAAAAAATTCTCTTGAAAATGAAGTTGTCTTGTTTTTTTCCTAACCTTTTTTTAATGATTGCATTCCAGAGCTACACTCTACTCTTCAGTAAAGAAGTACAATCACTGTCTTGTTGTCTTCTTCTTTTTTTTTAAAAAAAAATCAGCATCTTCCTCTTCTCCCAGATGCCCTCTCAGAACACTGGAATATAAAGACATATATGCTTCTGAAAGCATAAGAGGTTGAAATTACCAACAAACACTTGAAGGCATCGTTGCAATTATTCATTAACAAGAGTTTCAAAGATTAAAGAAACATCAAATAGTTGCTGAGGTCTGGAAGTATAATCCTAAATTAGTTTCATAAGAATAAAAATAGCCTTCAACTCTTCCTTCTGGTGTGTTAGCATTTATGTTCAGGTGAAGTCAGGCAGACTTCAGGGTGGGATTTTAGGACAGCTTGTTATTTGCTTGGGGTGTAGCCAGGGGAAAGAGATTGTAAAATAACCAGGGTGAAATGTTAAAGCATAGCAGAGCACAGCAGATATTCCTTGATTAATTTTCATGTGAACACTTACTCCAGAACCAGGGTTCTGCAGCCTGGTTCAAAAAGTTTTCTTTGCAAATGGACTAAACTAAGCAATGCCAGTGTAATTTTTAGGGCGGAAAAAGATCATTCAGATGGGAATTCAGTGTGGAATAGCCCTTTCAAGTCAACACCCTCCAAATAACACATTTACAAAATATTTTAAAAGACAGAATGACAACAGGAGCTGCATTAGGCCAATACAAGTGCTTTTTAGGAGGTGGACATTCTTAGCCTTGGTATATGTTGAAAGCACCACAGAATTAAAACTGGCTGTTCATGGTACTGCTTGAATGGGGAACATGACTGAAATATCGCATCAGTGTTTAGTAAATAGATTTTCAGTGGTTGTGGTCAGTTAAGATACTGCATTCAATAAAAGGTGAATGGTATTTCACTGATGGAAACGAAGCATTGAGAGTCTGGTACCATTCAAATTAACATTTCATAGTAAGTCCCATTGGGTAGATTGCTCTTGGCACAGCCACAGCTTTTGATTAAGGTCTGTGGTGAATGAGGCCCTCTGTTCACTGAAAGGCAGATCAACACTGGAGGTAATATCTGCACACAGAGCAGCAGTAGAGGATTACCCACTCTTGGGGCATATAAATGTTGTGTCAAGGAACAGGATAAAAAGAAACACCAAACTCTGTCTCCTTCACTCTGTTATCCTTAGCTGCTGAGTTCAGTGGGTAGATCCTAGTTGCATGGAAAGGTCTGGCAAAGGGACAGAAGAGACAATTTTTTAAACAGAAGTAGTATTGCAGTGCAGGGTGTGAGATCTAATTTAGCTCTGTGCTCTCACTTTTGCTAGGGGTCAAGGTATATCCTTCACGATGCATTATCCTCTGCCCTCAGAGGCAGGAAAATATGTCAGAGGAACATCTAGCCTGACAGTGCCATGACATAGGTGACCTGGTCTGGTCTCAGAAGAAACTCAGTGGAAGACTCTTGATTTGTGACTAACATTTTTATTCAGAATGCTAACTTTCAGCCGGAAAGTTGAGAAATCAAAAAGCAAAGTAGTAGTACAAGCCTTTTGGGGAAAAGTAGACAGTATACAACTTTTCATTGAAAAGTATTTAAAAATAGTTAATCAGTCATGTTCAGGCATAAAGACAAGTGCAATGTTATGGATGAACAAAGCCTACCATTAGGGTGCAGCAGAGGAATTTCCACTGCTTTTCTCTATGTCTTTAATGCTCTTTGAACAAAACAAGCATGTTTGGGCAGCATAAATTACAGACCTCTTCCAAGGAGCACATTCTCTATTGCCTTCTGTAATGTGCCACCTGTTTGCTACAGTAATGATTGCTTCCTTCTGATGTGAGTGTCAAATAGTTAATTTCAAAGTGACAGAAGAATGTTCCCATTTTCACAGTTTGGAGAATTTATTAGAACTTACATCAGATATTCTTCTGACATTAATATGGAAATTGTTAATAACAGGAGAGAAAGAGAGACTGAAAAATTATACATTCAAGTTGAAAAAAGTTTTTCTACCATCTCCTCCCCATTCTTCAGAGAGACTAGTGAAATTTATTTCCAGATGCTTCCTTTTGCTCCTCCTCCGTATCTCTGTAAGTAGGAAGCAGAGAAGGATAGCAATCCTCAGCTTTTAGCTTTTGCACTGAACCTGGTTCTGCCTTTCTCTCAGTTCTGTAAGAAACAGATTGATACAACTTTCTACTGTGACTGCATAAGTTGTCCAAGGGTAAAAAAGGTATTTTTCAAATAAGGTGTAAATAAGCACTGAAATTAATCTCAGCAGGTAGATTAAATATGCACATAGATGAATGACACCTAAGGAAAATAAAACATTCCCTGCTGCTTTTCTTGTAACTTTCATTAGTAATGTAGTAGCTTTTATTTCCTATCAGAACAAGACTTTAACTGTTCCATTTAAGTACAATTATTATTCACAGGGACCACAGAGGACATATGTTAATGCAAAGTCTTCAGTAAAATAGTAAGACATGTCCAGATGTTTTTTCCCTTCAGAAACTAGCAATTGGGGACAGAGGAAGAAGAACAGTGTCCTTCCTACTTATTGAAGTCCTGTGCTGTTCAACCACTGCTAGGCTGCGGAAGCCGTGAGAGAAACAGCACTTTGCCTCCTGATTTAGGGCCCAGGCGCTGTACTCCTCTGAGAATTTGCATGTTATTTTGCAGATTAAGTCCCTCACTGCAGGGCCAAAGTGCTGTTTGCACTGTCTTTAAAAGTGAAATGTGAGAGTACGCTTTGGCTGGTAAAGTCAGAACAGCTCCACCAAAAGCTGAGCAGCTGCAGCAGCATGGCTCCGATCAAGGCAAACGCCAAACTTTTGAGTTTTTAGCCAGCGCAAAAATAGCTTGATATTTGCTGGATGAATTACTCTGAGCCTTTTCCATCATCTATGGCTAGTATATTAACCCTTGCAGAATCTCTCCAGAAGTTAACCCATATTTTTATGATAATAGTATTATTTACTTATTAATAGCTCCCTACCCATTTTACTAACAGTGACTATCTTGAATTTCAACACACTTACTCTTTGGCCCAGTTTCCTCTTTTACTAACCTGCATTTATTCTTAAAGCATTCCTTATGACTTGTTCTCACAATCTTCACTTGCAGGATCATTACATAATGTTGATTTTTCTAAGCAGTCTTATTGCAATTGACTACAATATTATCTTAATTTGACGGCAAATGACCACAACTGTTCTGACATCACCCTTGTGTTCTATGCAAGGCCTTCATACTTTATGTCAAACTACCTTTATATAATTTCTATCAATGACAGCTTTAAAACTTCCAGCTCAGTTGATTCAGAACACTGCAGCAATGACATTTAATCCATGCAAAGAATTTAGGTAGGCTCCCTTTTCTCCCTGACTTTGGGACTAACTGATGCTTGAAAACCACTGTTTCTTAAGAGGAAAAGGCACAGGATTTTTCACATTTGTAAGCTTTTATTCACTTACAAAAACAGCACATCACCTTGGCTAAATCTGCACAGTTTTGCAGCTCTTGTAAACTGTTCTAAAATACCAGTTAGTCTTAACCCAGAATTTGCTTGTTTGTACACATCAAGTCTGGAATTTTGAAGGTGAAGTTGTTCCCATTTGCAGTAAAAACGTAAATTAAAGCAAAGACAGTGTGACTGTTTCTCCTTCCTATTTCCCTAAGAATTCTCCCCATTATTTAAGTGGAGTAACTCCTGAATTGTGAGCTATGAAAAAGCAACTCACCATCACCTTGCTTCTTAGAAGTGAAAGATCTTGCTGGATTTGGCCCCACGGGGAAGTGGGTAGGCCAAGTTCTGGACATCAGACATCATCCCTGTTCAGCTGTATCCTCTGATATCCTGACATTCTCTGTCAGAGTCCTGAGCTCAGCAGGGAGTGTTAGTGCAACTGTGACACAACCTATGAACAGCAGAGATCCAGCCAGCGAGCAAGAGTGCTGTACAGACCAACACTGTGTACAGACCAACAATTTACAGAATATTTTTGGTTGATTTAGGGAGAGCATGCCCAAGAGTCTAGTCCAGGTTCAAAATCCTCTACACTGTTCCAGCTGTGCAGGGAAACACACTGGTGGCCAGCAAAGACTTTTGCATTTGCTGCAGGTTACGTCACTACATCATACATCATTACATCACTACATCATTACATCATACATCAACAGGGATAGGAACCCGTCCCTTTCCTTCTATGGTGCACAGATTTTGTTTCTGATGCTCAGCACAGCAGCTATATAAACTGATCAGAGATTATCCACTTCTGACAAATTTCTGCAAAAGCATTATTTAGTTCTGGTGTTGCAGGCACAGCACTGACTGTCAAGTGACAGCAGTTTTCTTGTTTCAGTCTCAAATTATGCTTTGATTTTGGATAAATAATCCTGTTCTCAGATCTCTTTTCTTCAGTTCTTGTGGCGGAATCAAACAAGGGCGTTTCTTCTGCAAAAGAACCGTGTGGTTCCTTGACAGCACACCTCTGTGAATTTCCACTCGGGAGCAAAACCAGGATCTGAGCTCCCGAGTCCATCATGCCCTCTTACCGGCAGGGAATGGCACCGAACCTCCATTTCACCAGCAGATGGCAGACCTTAAAGCTCTCTTTTGACACTGAACCTGAACGATAAAGTTCAAGAAGCATTGCTACAATTAACATGAATTGAAGACTCGTTCATAAAAAGGCATTTAAGTAAATCAGTGCTAAGACCAGAAGCAAATTATACTATGGTTCTTAAAATATGCTGACCGTAGAACTTCTTTCAAAGGAGGCATAATCATCTCATTAAAGACATGGAAGCAGCAGTCCCTCACTCATTTAAACAACCAGAAACCACTTTGGTATTTCTAGCCAGTCTTCTGAGAGATGCTACATTCCCTTTCTTCAGACTTGTATTATTGTTCCCCTGTGACAACTCTAACAGCTTAAAACAGTTGGGTGTATATGTCCAGTAATGAAATCTGAGCATGAACTCCTTTGTGAGCTGCCAAACAAATTTCTTGTCCCGTACCTAGGACAAGATGTAGGCCATAACCTGCAAGCTACCACCTTCCCAAGCTCATTCGCAGATGGCTTCCTGGAGTGAAACACTTTTACTGAGCGCTGACTTCATTTGAAAATATTAACTCATACCATGCTTTGCAGAACATAGCATGTAATATGATGTACCCTAAGGTGCTGCTTGTGGGGAAACAGCACTCCAGAGCAAACTTCATTGCACAATTTCATTATACTGCAGATAGCCAGGAAAAGCAGGAGGACACATGCAGGCTGTGCTACTGAGGGATGCTTCTTTGGGATGGCTACTTCAAAGGGCTAACAGCTCTGTGTCCTCTGGGCCAACAGCTCTAGCTCATTGTATCTCCCTCATCCCAATCCTAGCCCAGTTTGAGACTGATTGCAGCAATCCTGCCATTTCTGCAACCCCAGTGACCAGCTGAGACTGCACGGAAGATTACCACAACACAGATGTCTACTAACTGCTGAATGTTAAGGCTTTACTGGTTGTAATGAGCTAGAAGCTGCCCTTTGGGAACCCCAAGTATTTTAACTTCTTGGTTGGATCAGAATGAGTGGAATATGTTTATAGAGGCACAACAATTAAGTCAGCTAGGGATTGAACAGACATGATGCACTCCTTGGACAAAGTTCCTCATCTGCCGTGAAATGATTTAATGAAAACCCCTAAAAAACAGGAAATCACAAGCACTGGGATGCTCATGACTGCAACACGAAAGGCAGTGTTACTCCTATTTGTGTCCATCTTTAGTGCAAGAACTGAAAGTCATTTCCTTTAACCATGATTCAGCACAATGCATGATTGCCCAAGAAAACTACTGGAAGCCCTTGCAATCTGATATTAAAACCAAGAACCCATTTCAGTAAACATCTTCCTTAAAAACAATGGATCTAATGTAGTGCTCACCTCCTAGCAGTACTGGCAGAGATATAAACCCACAAACTTTTAATCATCTGCTAAATAGCCACATTATTGTAAATTTGGCTTAATTCAGAAGAATCACAGCCTGAAACACTCCTGCTGCAAACACCAGCCTGTGATAACCCTCAGACAGCATTACCATAAACCCTTGAATGAAGAGCTTGTCTTCCAATCCCATCGCGGCCTCTGTGTCCTTCCATATAACCAGCAGATGCTGCAGCACTGCTCCTTCTCTTCCTATGGTAAGAAATCTTCTCTCCCAACCCCCAACCTCTGGGGCCTCCCCTCCACACAGAACAGAAAATACAAACCTTGCAGATATTCACTGGGAGAAGTCAGATTTCCCATTTCTGTTGCTGACCTGCTATTTCACTACTCTTTGCCGAGAAGATTTTAGGTCAACCAAATTTTGCAGCAATTGCTTTGGTATCTAGGTATGAAGGATTTTATTCATGCTTCAGAACTCAGAACTCATGCACGTGGGCCTTGGAAGTCTGTTCTGTTAGAAACAACAGAAAAAAAAAATCATAGTCCTTTTTTATTAAAGGAAGTGACCCAGAGAGTTATGGCAGAAGTTTATCTCACCAAGAGGAACACACTGAAATGCTTTTATGACTATTAAATAAACATACACAAAAATAAAAAATTCTATCAATTAGTGAAACATCTAAACTTCCAAGAAAAGCAGTAAGAGGTTTTAGACATTTTCCAGCTTCTGATAATCACCAGAGTCATCTATTATTTTGTTGTGTGCTGAAGAAAACATGGGCCTTCTCCCCCCACTGCCAAATTACAAATATTTCTTTATTTTAACAAAGTCAGTCTTGTGAACGTTTCTGGCCAAATGTTTGAAAAATGTTATTAATGAATGTCCGGTTTCATGTCCATGTTAACCATTTGTTAAAGCAAACTGTATGTTCTAAAACCTCATTCAATTCTACAAAGAGAACTCAGTGCACGTGAAGTATTCCATGAGATACTTATGCTGAACAGCAAACAGGAAAAGATTTTGAATGATAACTCAAAAGTACAGTCTTTTGTAGATGACAGGACATTTAGAGTTATCAAGCCAGAGCATAGTAGACCTACAGCGGGGCCCTGGAAGTCTTAACCGCACCAGTGAAATCAGTAACGGGTGCACCAAAGGCAGGATTTCAGTATTTAGCTAAAAAAAAACCCAAATCACCCTGCACAACATAGCTTGTTTGCTAGACCCTGAGATCCTGCTACTGACTTTCCCTGCTCTGCAAGATCCAGATGGACAGTGTGTAGGCAAGGAGGATCTGCCAGCACAGGCTGGTGAGCAGGAATCCCATACCCAAAGAACCAGAAGAGCCATCTTGGTCTCATCCTTCTTTCTGCACTTCCATTTTCACTCTTTCCATCAGCTTGCTGCTCTGAGACCAGCTCTTCTGGTCAGCAAACAGCCATGTTTGCTCTTAGCCTGAGCTTTTTTTCAGAGGAACTCTGGCTCTCAGTGTCAGCAAGTCTCCTAGCCATTGCTCTCCAAGACCCTCTCCAGACTTGTAGGATGTCTACACCCTTTCCATGTGACTCCCTTCCTATTTATCTCATGTTTTTCTTGGGATTAGATACTTTTTAATTCACTTTATTCAGGCCCAAGCCATACACTGTATTGGGGGCATGCTGGGCACTAAAAAACACCCCTTAGAGCTCAGCTGTGGGGGTGACATTAATTAGGACATGCTGTACTCTGGCATTGTTCTTCACTACTGGCGTCACGATATTGATCTTGACCAGTTTATAAGTAACTAGCTGTTCTTGCTGACAGCCAGGCCAGTGGGCTCTCTCCCACCCAAGGTCCCTCTCCTGTCCCCCTGCCATGAGGAAGCAGTGTCCCCACCAGTCAGATGGTGTCCCCAGCAGCTGAGCAGTGCCCCCAGAGAGACCCCTTTGGCCCCAGTGATGGGGCCCTGGGAACCCCTTGGAAGCCGGAGCGAGCGGACCCCAGGGAGCACCCCACAGTATGTGCAAACCAGCCCATGACCCACGCCCCGCTGCCATTTTACAGCGCCTGTCCCTGCCAGAGCCCAGCCCGCTGCAGAGGCCTGACCCCATCTGGCCTCGGCGCCGCTGGCCGCCACCCTGGCTACCCGCTACCCTTGGGTGGGGGACACACCTCTCCACATACAGGCCAGCGCTCCCTCCGCTCCTTCCGCCCCCTCCCCTCCCCACGGCGGGTTGTCCGTGAGTGGTGAGCCCCGGCCAGGCCTGCGGGCAGGAAAGGGAAGCTCGGCCCCCTCCTCGCCCCCGCTGGCCACCGCCTCCCCGGCCCTGCCCTCCCTTCCCGCCTCCCCGCTACAGGCCGCCGTGCCGCCGCGGCCGGCCCTCAGGGTGGCGGGGCGGAGCCAGCCCGCCCCCGCCTCTTCCCTCCCTGCGCCCGGCGGCTCCTGACGGCCAGCGGCGGCTGTCCGTTTCTCCTCGCTCCCCGGTGAGTGCGGGCCGTGGCCGCCCTGCTTCCCCCTTCCCGGTGGTGGCGGCTCGGGAGCCTTAAAGCCGCTTCCTATCCGCTCCGCTCCCGCCTCGCTGGGCCCTGCCGGCTGCGGGGGAAGGTGCGGGGCTGAGGGGCGCCCGGCGGGGGAGAGCGGAGGAGGGTGCGGGCCCGGGCGGAGCGTGGGGATCGGTGGCAAGGAAGGGCCAGGCCTGGTCGGGGCGGCAGCGGGGCCCGGCTCACGGGGTGTGGGGTGTGTGGGGGGGTGGTGGTGGTGGAGGAGGGGGCTGGAAGGAGCCGTCGGAGCTGGTCGGTCCGGCGGGAGGAAGGCGGCCCTGCGGGCGGCTCGGTGACAGCTTCGGGGCGGCAAGGGGGCAGGGAACGGAGCGGCAGGCCGGGCCCCGGGTGGCCCAAGCCGGGCGGCTGCGGGGGCCGGCTTTGGACCCCCTGGCAGCAGGTACAGGGCTCGGCTTCTGGAGCGCTGAGAAGGGAAAACGGCTTCAGCTTGAGGAGGGGAGCAGGAATGGAGGAGAAGTGCTGTTTGAGCTTTTCCATTAGTCCTCCTACTGGAAAACAGCTCCAGCCTTGCCTGTCGGTATCCCAGTAGTATCTAACCAGCAGAGGATGGCACACAGTGCAGGCATTGAGTAGACATTCTGCTGTATTGCAGAAAAACCCCAATAAAATCATAACGTGAGTAGGTACGACAGAGAAGAGACAGAAGGAAAGCAATTAGAAGGTAAAGCCTATATTAAGGTGAAGTGACAGGTTTTAAAAGTTTTTTTTCTTTGTTTTGGGTGACAGAATCCACTGTGTTGCGTTCAGGGCAGGGATGGCAGGTGCACGTGCTCTGTCAGGGCAACAGCCATGGAGGTTGTGGCACAGGTAGTTGCCTTGTGACCCCCTGGCTGAGGGCTGCGGCTGCAGCCATGCCTGGTCGCAGAACCTGGATTAGGTGTGTGTTCAGATTAGTCTCTGTGTGTCTGTTCAGCACATTGTCATGTTTCATAACACCACCATGGTTCCCTCTTCTTTTTTTTTTTTTTAACTGAAGTTGTACTTTGATATTTGGTTTCCACCTCTAAAGCTAGCATAGGTGGGAGGGAAAGACAGGGAGGTCTGGAATTCACTATTCTTTAGTATCAGCAGGAAACTTTGTCTAAAACAGAGGATTCTCTCTCCAAACAACTGGAATTGAATTAATATCTCTGAGCACTGAGTGCTGTTGCTATTGTTCAGACTGGCTCATTATCAATCCACTATACCGAAGAAAAGGAAGACCACCCTAGAGAAATATTAACACTGGAATGTTTATTTAGTATTGCTTTGCTTAAAAGCAATTGTACTGAATCAGAATGTCCTAATAAACTTCTGGGGATTGTTACTTCTTCAAAGAAAGTAAGAGGAATTTAATGTGCATAGGGTAGGAAGTGCAGCTGACTCTTGTGCCCTCCAGGATCCGTGGTGTGTGTGAGGAGCTATTTGAAAAATTGTCAATACTCTACTCATCCTGGACTTCTAGAGGAAATTCCTGTAGAGGTTTTTGGTGTATGAGGGAGTCTGATCCCTTAGAAGTGCCTTGCAGAGTAGGTTGTGCATACTACTACTGAACTGAAGACTGTAGGGCTTCCAAACTGCATTTTTTGTCATATCATATTTGTAATTTGGTCTGGTTTCCTTTAGCCAGAGGATAATACACTACCATTTTGATATTATTCAATTAAGTTTTTATAGTAATGGTGGAAGAGCTGAAACAATAATCGCAGAAAACTACAAAAGAAACAGTATTAATATTTAAACAGTAAGAGTATCAGCAAATCTCTTTCGCTAGTGTTTTCCAATGTAGACTCTCACTGTAGGATTTTACCATATATTAGCTGGAATTTTTCTCTCTCCCTAAAGTAATCATCCACTTAACATCACTGGAAGGACAGGAGTTGGAGTGCGGTCCCTTTCCTTCTTTTGAAACAGAGAGAAGGTAGAGGGGAGTCTTCATTTCCAGTCTGCTCTGTTTGTGAGTAGGAAGTAAGAATTTTTCAGGGTTCTTGCCTTCAGCCCTGTCTTATGGAGTGGTTAGTTCAGAGAATTTCCTCTACGTATTTGGCATATCCTCGCAGGAATTGGGACATCCCACAATTCTAGGGTCAGTATTCCAGAATGCCTGTGAAAGAAAGTGTTTAGTTTTGATTGGGTTTTTGTTGGATTCCTCCCGCCTTCCCAGCCTTTTTGTGGCAAACTGTTCTGAAAAAGCTAGTTGAATTAAAAATGTTCTGTGGATACTTAATTTGCCTCCCCAGGGAGCTTGGCTAGTAAACTCTGGTGACAGCTAGTTGGAATTGATGAAATCTTATCAGATACACGCTTGTTCTCCTTGTAGATTGAAGCCAGGGGCGTTTGAAAGCTGGATTCATCTACACAAATAGTTTAATAGCTGCTGACATTGCAGGCAGCAATTTTTGTTGTGAGAAAATTATTTTTCATTGTTTCAGGATTTGTCTTGAAACGGCATGAAAAGTTAGGACTCTTTCCCCACAATGCCAGATTTATTTCACAACAATAGTGATCCTCTCATCAGTTCTTCATCCTGAAAGGACTCCTTCCACCTACATATCTTTGGTTGCTTTGAAACAGTTCAGGTGCTAAGTTGCACAAAAGGAGTTTTTGGGGGTGTAGAGACAGCAGTTTGCAGAGCTGGTGCCGTGGTAATGGCACGAGTAGAGGGCTGATTCACTATATTCTCATTTTGTTTCCCATTCCCATGCACCCTGCAGCATTCCTTACCCTTCTTCATAGGAGCCTTTTGAAACCAACAGACCAATGCTGAGATGTCTCTTAATCCTGCCTAATGAAATGGAAAGCAAGTTTCAGACCAAACCTTTGCACACACTTAGGCACTCGCTGTATTCCAGACTTCTTGCAGTGCTTCCTTATTAACTTATTGGTGGGAACGTGTTTCTGGCTGTTGCGTTGCTGCATTAATGTTTTGTGGTTGGTTTTTTTTTTTTTTTTTATACTAACACTGAAAGCTGGTTCTTTTTAAAAATTGGTCGGTGGTGCATATTTGCTAACGAACAGTCTAGGACTGCTAACACAGGGAAATGAGCAGCAAGTTTGCACGGAGGTAGGAAGTAGGTTAAAGTTCAGAGTGGCTCTTTCAGGGGGAAAAAATATCCAAGGCTTCATTTTTTAGCCTTCTGTAGCCTTCAAATAGACTTCCCTGTATTCTCAGGCACATAATACTGCTCATTTTCCTGCACCAAAAAGAAAATTAGTCTCTACTTTTTAACTAGGACACTTAATGGTGAGTATGCTGACACAGCATTCCCTTAACACTTCTGCCTGCTTAATTAGGATCTGGATTTTATTAACTGTAAGGTTAGATTGCATTCCAGAGGCTGGCTGAGGCTACTAGAGATGTGTGCTTGCCTGACTCAACAAATGGTGAGATGTATATGAGAGAAGTGCTTTAATTGTCCCTTAAGCCATAAGTAAACTAGCTGTGCTGAAGGGGTTCCAGAGGGATGACTTCCTGGAGCTTAATATCCACAGGTTGGAACTGGACATGCATCTAAACTTGCAGCTCGCTTGGAGCTGGAGGTACTTTAAGACCTGAAAGTTTGATTTCACAAGCTTGATCTCTGGACTAAATCTTCAATTCCCTTATGTGCAATACAGCACTGCTAACAATGTGAAATTGTCAGAATGCTTACAACAGCCTATGAAATATGTAGATTATAGGAATAATCATAAACTGGGTGCTCTACCTCCAGTGGATGCACTGGAAATAGAGCACATTATAGCTCTGAATAAATAAATATTTTAACACTGTGGTCAAGGTTTTAGGCATTAGAAGAAAGCAGTAAAGTATGAAATCCAGAGTCCTGTTTGTGTTCAGTACAGAGTTGAAAGTTGAAAGGCGCTTCCTGAAACTTTGTTTAAAGAGTTTAAAAAAACCTCCTTTATGTATTAGTGCATTTTCTTCCAGTGTGCAATAGTGCCATAGTTTATACCAGCATAATACTTGCTCAGTCATCAAATTGTTAGTGGACTTCTCTTTAAGGTTTTGTATGTAATGATGGACTTCTCTGTGTAACAGAGAAACACAAAGATTCTTTCTTAAACCTCTGTTAGCATTGAAGTCTTATCACTCATCACAGCAATGCAGCTCTGTATATTTCTCATCCAGCAGCCTTATCTGTCACAGGTAAAGTTAAGTCTTAAATAGTAATAGTCTCTCTTAAAACAAGAGACCTATGTTTATTGCAACAGTAGTTGTACTGATCTGTTCTACGTGCATCCAGAAATAATTATAGTTAGATACATTCTAAAACAAGACTCTGCTTGTTCTAGTAGTGGTGTTGAACTCTATCCAAATGCTGGGGGCACTTGTGGGGTTTTTTTGGGGGTTTTTTGATTGTTTTTTTCTTGCCACTTTTTGTATGTGTGTTTATGTGTGTTTTTGTTGTGGTGGCGGTATTTTTACCAAGGTAACAAAAACATTTTTCTTTTTCCAAAAACAATTTGGATATTTAAACTAAATTTTTTTTTCTATCACGCAAATATCTCTATTCATTTCTTTCCTAAACTGTCTTAAATTATTTAAGACAGTTTGACTGCTGCAGACACCTGACTAAGATTGGAGAGGTTGTCTTCCCATATCAAAAATGCAGACTTTTGGCAACATTGTTAACGTGGGTATTTTCCTTCCTTGCTTTTGAATAGAGCATGCTGTGATTCTGATAGGACAGACTTTCCTGCATGCTGGACCTGCTAAGAGATCTTGGTTCATACCTAATCGATCTATAACTTGGGTAAACTGGAAGTTTTGTGGAGTAGAATGTGAAACCATGAGAAGAGCCATGTAAATTGCAGAGACTCATTTTCTGTTGGGGATCTGGGCAATAGCCCTCAGTTTAAGTGCTGTTCAGCTATATGTAATTTTAGTAATGTCAGTGTATGCATGCTCAGTATTGTCTTTATGGGTTTGCAACTCAGCAGCTTGCTGCTCTGCTTCAGCTCCTCTCAGATTTCTTTATATATATTTTTTTAGTTACTTTTACTATTTAGAGGTGCTTGTCACATACTTGGTAGCTAAGTATGGACACACACACACACGATGTCAATCAGTTGAGTGAACAAAACTAAGTGAAATGACTTGAGGGAGCAGGAGGAGGAATGGTGGTCACAATGGAAGGTGGTAAGATCAGATTCAGCATGGGTGGAAAATGCTGTGTTTGCCAAGCAGACCTTGAGTGTTCCTGATGTCCTCTGCCTTAACACCAGGCAAGGGCTTTTATCATAGCAGTCCTACCAGCTCACCTCTCCTTTTCCCCATTTTCAGTTGCAAGTTTCTTCACAGATTTCCTGCAAGTACCGGCAAGTCTGAGCCTTCCCCTTTTTCTTGATGGTTGATAAAATACCACTTTTGCTTTGGCTGAGTGTAACTTTTTCTAGCATTTCTAGCATCTGGTAGGGTGCTCAGATGAAACTGCTCCTGTGCTGAATGTGTGCTTTCCTGCTCCTGTGTGCTGAATGTGGCTAAGATTTTAGCCACTCTCCAGGAAAAAGAGCTTTTAGTACTTGAGATCTGTTTTAGTCAAGCTATTAGGTGTTTAGTTTTATGAATAGATGCTTAAAATAAACTTTTCCTGTTAGTCATGTAGGCACCCTCCCGTAATTTGAAAGACGACAATTAAGTAACCAAAGATTAATTAGAAAAGGCAGTGGTGGAGGCATGTTCCCTTTCCCTGGGTGAGATTAATATGCCTATACTAAAATGCTGAATGACTGTGCCTGTTCTGTTCCTAGTTTATGGCCTGAAGCTTAGACAGAAGTTGTCTCCTCCAGAGGCTCTTGTTTCCTTTTATAATTTTCTTTAGGTCAAACAAAATAAATCTGTGTCCTTGGTTTGTCTTCAGGCACTTCTGTAATAAATGTGATTGTTACTAATCGAGAGTCTTTTGTCAACATATACGTCATGTACTACAGAAAAAGCATGATTTACTATTGACATGTATTTTAGGAGAACCATGTGATAATATTTTCAGTTATTTTGGATAGTGAGAGATGAGTGGGCTTCCCTGAGATCCCTAAAAAACCTCAAAACAATATTTTAGCTGGTATCGATCTGGTAGAACAGATGAAGATAAGAGCAGTTAAATTTTTAAAAAATAACTATTTTTTAAAGTTGTATGAAAGTGATGATTGCTTTTAGCCTAATTAGCTGTATTTGTTTTCACCTTCAGGCTCTCCTGCAGCTCTGAAGAGAGTAGAATAATGTATTAAAGTGATGTTTAGGACAGCCCTGATGTCTTTGGGTTCTCTCTGGGGTGGGTGTGCTAAACAGCACATTTTTTCCCTCTCTGTGGTCTGCATGACATGAGATAATTTCTGCAAGCACAAAACTGCAGGATATATCAAGATGTTTTCTCAATTCCATTCATTTCAGTAAAATTTGAGCTTCTTGAAGTTGTTCCAAGTCACACTGTTGCTTTTAAAGTCTTCTGAAGTAGAGTCTAGGGCACAAAGTCAATCAAAAACATGCTTTAAATAATACCTCAATTACTGAACTGAGTCATTTTCCAAGAGAAGATGTTGTGATGTCAGTAGTACTGTGTTTATGTTGGATACTCAAGAAAAGTTGCATCAATTTAAGATTTGAAATCAACAGATGTTTAAATCTCCCATGAATGTTGGTGTGTTGCTTGTTGGTTTTTTTTAAAAAAATGTTACTTGAAGTTATTGAAGTTACATGTTTCAGTCCTAGTTGTGGAGATCTGAGTGAGACTTTAACACACTCTGAGTATGTTTGATTTAGTTGATTGACTTAGAAGAGAAGGCAAGGAAAGAGGAGGGTACAGACCCCTTTTCCTTCTGTCCCCTTGGGTTTGTGCATACTTGCAGCAGAGTGGTCATCAGACAGTGTGGTCTTCAGGCCACCGTGAAGATCTGCACAGAGAACTGAGGACAGCCAGTAGGTGTTTTTGCACTGATCTCCTGTTTTTGGTAAACATCTGAGCTCTCATGGTAAAAGCAGAGTTTGCTGTTTGAAGTGAGGAATGTTGTTGTACTCAGATTTTGCTAGTGCAAATACGTTGTTAAGAATATCACAATGTAAAACTTGTGTTGCTGCAGGAATTTGAAGCCTCCCGTGTCTAGGGATATCTAGGGATATCTAGGGATATCTAGGGATAGAGTCAGTATGGAACAGCTGTTACATCTGAGGCTTTGTTCTCTGCTCTGAAGGGCAAACGTTGCGTGCACAGAAAACAGCTTCCCTTTCTTTTTATTTTTTCATATTTGGAAAGTTATGACCTCCTCCAAATTAAGTTTGCCCCTCTTGGCATTCGTGGTTAGAATCCTTCTGCACTTTTGCTTCTCTGGGGCAGAGAGAAGTGGAGCTGGGGGAGAGCAAAGGCAGCAGAAGACCTGTGCTGAGGAGGTGGGCAGCCTGGGGGTGAGTGGGGGACATGCTCTGCTCAGAGGTGGAGCTGGGTGTCACAGTGCGAAGCAGCTGCATTGGTGTGACACGCTGAGCACAGAACAGTATGGACAGCTAAAAAGTGTAGATAGCTTAAAGAAGATTAGCACTGGTATGAGACAAATTATCAGTGTTCACAAAACTGTATTAGTAGGCACAGGAAGGGCTGAAATAAAACTATTGTTTGTCTGGTACACTTTATAACAAGTACAAGTCATGCAACCCTCTTGAGAAGGTTCCAGTAATGAGATTCTGATGTTCCGTTGTTTCATTTTTTTAATCTCCAGAGTTGAACCATTTTCATAGATTTCAGTCTGCTGAAACCCCTGGAGTCCTAGGGCTGTGCCCAGAATTGCACAAACACCAAAGAGTGTGTGTCAGGATCATTGCAGAGAGGGTATAGCTTGGATTAGGGGTGCTGCTGTTATCCAAAGCCAGGATGACACAGCTTGTGTGCGTGGCCATTATCATTAGAAACTTCTTAATCTGTACTTCTGTCTTCCCGAGGGCCACTGGTGTCAAATCACATTTCAGATATGACCTCTAGGCAAGCGGTTTTGCAGTTTTTAGGCTGAAGATCAAGTGGTTTCTTTGGTAGGTGTGCTGGCTGATGAGTGTGGTGGTGTGGCAATGGCCACGGTCAATGCACGTGGCCCTGCGCTGGTCCAGGGCTGACAGGTGTGTGCTCCCCTGCCTGCTGGCCTGCCTGCATATTTACATTTCACTGCCTGCAAGACTTCAATAAATACTCTGTGCTGCAATCACAAGTTAATCTGTATCTATTGCAGTGATTAGTTAAAAAAAAAATAAAAATCAGTGTACTCAATCTGCTGAGTATTGCTCACTCGTGTCTTTGTGACAGATCGTTAGCCTGAGCCTTGTGCTGTGACCACTTGGTTTATAATTTACTGTCTGGAAATAGTTGTTATGACTGAGGCTTCTTTGGCTCTGTGAAATTTGCCAATGCACTGATGCAAGTTGGCATTTTTTCCAAATACTTGACCTCTTTGTGAGGGGATTTCCAAATGGTTACAAGGTTCTAACAGGCTTGGTCATATCAGTGTGACCAGACAGGTATTTAGGCTTTGGTCACCCCAGGGTTTGGCAAATTTGTGTAACCCGCTGATGAAAGCAGGTCGGTACCAAAGTATCTCATAACTGTGAACTAAAAAAGCCGTGTTCAGGGCAGAGGGTGGTGGCTGGCAACGAAATGGTAACAAGTAGATAATGTGTCACAGCATCCTGAATTGCTGCTGTGGTTTGCCAAGGCACTGACTTGGCTGGGGAATATTAGAGCTGCAATTTATACTTAGATGAGAATATGTGAACTGGGTACAGTGGGCTCGTTATGGTCATATCAAAAGTAATGATCTCCTGCTTTATCTGCCAGGGAATATCGCAGCATTTTCTATCTCCAGCTATCCTTACGCTTTCCCATGGGAAGTGGGTATGCATAAAATAAAGCTCTCAGATTGGAAGGCAGAAAATAAAGCTCACCAGAAGCATAGCTTCCAAGGAGAGGAAGGAAGCAGTTTATTTTGATCATGCTCAGTCGTAGAAGCACTGAGTTTGCTTAGAAGAGGAATAGCAGAGTAGTTAATGTTAAAGAAGACAGCACCCAAAACTTGATGGGCTTGTGTGCAGAATAGTTATCTGTAAAGCTGGGAAGAGGAATCTCAGAAAATAACTTGTAGATGGGAATATGAGAGGTGGTCTGTTTTGGGAGTGATTTTTGCAGTCTTTAGTCTAATTTTAGTCTAACTAAGAAAGTCGAACTTGCTTACCTTTCTGCCTTCCCTGGCCATTCAACTTTTTTACTAGAAATTTGCATTGTTTTGCTTGACAGAATTCTGGATTTTTTTCTTTCTTTGACAGTAAGTTGCTGCTTTATACCGTGGGCCTTCCTTTATCACCATTTTTGCTATCTCTTCATCTCAGTCTAACTTCTGACTTGGTTGTTGTCTTCAAAATATGTGAAATATGATTTGTGCTGGAATACTTAAGAATCCCCCACAAATGTATTGTGCATGGTAGTATTCCCTGAACAATCAATGAAACTGACATATAAGATAAATTAATTGACTCTTTTGCCTTGCATTAACTGTTATTAACAAATGCTGGACTTTGTGCATCCCTTTGCACCAATCTCCAAGGCCTGTCGAAGGATGTGTGTCTCATACCTTGTTGGTTTTAGGCATTTTTTTGTTTGAAAAACTGGGGTAAGGGAATATAATGTTACTTCAGTGAAGATGGGAGCAGTGCTGTGGAAAAACAACAGATCTGGGAATCAGACCTGTGATTCTCTCTCTTCTAAAAAAAATTTTTAATCGTGACTGGGAATGTTGCCAGGCACTAGAAGAGAATTCTCCTCACTGTTAAATCTTTAGCTTGCTCATTGGAATGTGTTGGTCTAAGCCAGTGCTCACAAAAGAGCAGAGTTCGGGTCTTAAGAGTGTCCTAGGAACTGTGCCATTAGGCAGTTTGCATGCAATTAACACTACCTGGGACTGAGAGATGTTTCTAGAGTGATTTTAAACCCCTCTATGCTAGTTGTCCTTGGTACTTGGAATATCTCAGGGCATTTTAATTTGTATAAGTGAATCCTAAAAGTCCTAGGTCCCAATGGGATCTCCCTGCAGTAAACCATTAGGATAGCTACAAAAAAGAAAAGATCTCAAACTAAAGTGATGTTTAAATAGAGTCTACTTTAATGTTGGGGTTTTTTTTTTGGTGGTGACCCTAATGAATCTTTTATTTTTGGTAATGCATTACAAGTAGATTTGTAGGGGAAAGGCATGACTAACGCAGACTGTGCAGTACCTTTTTGCCAGGTACAGGCCTTCTCTGGCCTGTGTATGTGGAAGAGATACTTTGTATGTGGGACAGATGTTATGAAAATGGCTTTGATTTTTTTTTTTTCTTTTGTGTTTTAGGGACACTAAGGGTCTTACATAACCATGAGCAACCCTTTTGTACGGATTGTGGAGCCACTGGACCCTAAACAACCTCTGAAGAAGTTCTTTAATCTGAGCAAATTGGAAGATGTGAGATACGGTATGTTGACAACATAAGGAAAGCATTTTATTACCACTGATGAACAGAACCTGAAGAGACATTGTAGCATTGGATGATATTTGGTCTCTAGACAAAACTATTCATTCAAAAGATGGTTCTTGAAAACAAAATTTTAGAAAAACTTAATTGTGGAAAATCAGAACTACATAAGTACTGGCAAGATCACAGTATTGTTTTCTCAACATGGTGTGCATGCAACAATCTTGTTTTTCTTGACTGAAAGAATGACTAGGCAAAACTAAGAGCACAAGTTTTCTCACACACTGCTGTGCTACTGTGACAGGCTGTAAAGAACCTAACACTGATATGGCTGAATCATCCAGAAAGAGTGGCAGGTAGAAAGTACTTTCTGAGGAGGCTTTTTCTGTAGTTCTTCTGACACTTTCTGCATGTACCTGTGAATCTTTCATGTGGCACTGGTAAAAATCTTACAGTCGGTGTCACTGACTTACAAAGTGAGTATCTATAATTTAGAGTTGTCTATGTGAAGTATTTTTTTTCTTTCAAAAAGAAAACAGGTGCAGGAAACAAGAGGAGGAACTTTTTTCTCTGAGCATCAGCCTCTGTTGCAGGCTCAGACAGTGAAATCAATTGATGTCAGACTTCGAGTGTGAAAAGTAGAGATAGATATCTATTAAGAAATAGATAAATGCCCATATGGTATTACCAGTTGATCCATTCCAGGATTTCAAGAGTAATAAACTCCAGATTCTTTAAAGAAAAATGGATACAATTCTCACTGTCCAGCAGAAAAAGGGAATAACTTGGCAACAGAAAAATGGGGTGGGGAGGGTGTTTGGGAGGGGAGAAGATTAAGGAAAACCTGAAACCACCACCAAACACAATAAAATTCAACCAAAAAACTCCCAAATAGTTCTGAGTAACTGTCCCCTGAATAATAGTTGGGGTTATTTTTTGATAGCAGGAATTAGGTATTGCTGTAATTAAGTCAACTGTCATGTCTCAGTAGCCCTGTATAGAAAGCTGGAAAAAACTTCTCAAGAGATTTTTGACTGTAAATATTCTGAGAGGAAGTGAAATGGCTATTATTACAGTGGACCAGGGGAGGAAGTAGAGAGGAATTTTTATTTTTTTCTTCACACCCATCACTTGTAGTAAAGCTGTCAGTACTATTATAATAATATTTTGTGTCATCTCCTGTAAGTATTTCTGTCTTGAAGTAAGACAATATTAGCAGATGCACAGTCTTACTGCTGTTCTGCTTCATTCTCTGCCTCTGGAGGAGAACAGACTGTCTAGACACTGAAGCTATGCTTTCCAACATGTCAGGTAGAAAAATTATGATTTTCTAGTACATTTATATGACTGTTCAGTGGCAAGAGTGAGAGGAAACAAGGTGAGCACAGCATATTTTCAGAGTAATATTGCTGTGCAGGATGGTAGAGCTGTGCAAAAGAGTTCTTTCAGCAAAGATGTCTCAGAGGGACCAAGATAATAAATCTGCTCGAAGAAATGAGTGGAACAGGTCAGTTAGCTGGAGCGGACGAGGCTGGCTGATAGTTTGTGATAAAGTCTTGTGAGAATACAATGACAGCACTCGAGGACACATGTGTCCCAGGTATGGCATTCTGCACTTGCTGACACATGCCCTAAGGTAAAAACTGAATTTGTTTCTTGCCTCTTACCCATGCAGCACGCCTGCCCTTTTCTATTCGAGTCCTCTTGGAAGCAGCGATTCGTAACTGTGATGAGTTCCTAGTGAAGAAGGAAGATGTTGAGAATATTCTCAACTGGAAAGTGGTGCAACACAAGAATGTTGAAGTTCCGTTTAAGCCTGCAAGAGTTATTCTGCAAGACTTCACGTGAGTCTGATGCTCTCCAGAGCTAGGCAGAGGGGGGCTCTTAAGAGTGCGACAATGCTCAGCTTGGTGTGGAGGGGTGAGCCGAGGGAAAGAATAGCAGTGAAATATTTGGAAAGACCTTTTTCAGCTTTCCTTATTGTCATGCTACAGACAACACTTGGAGAGGCAAACACATTTGCATTAAATGAAGTGCTTCTGGGATGGACAAATAAATATTTTTATAAAACTCTTCACAACAGATGGATGTATTGTAAGTCAATATTATTACAAATATATTTTTTAAGACTTCTCTGCTATTGAAGAACTTAATAGTTCCCAGAAATGTGAATTGAGATTCCTACCAAATCAACACTGAAAACTCAGCCTTGTTATTGCAGTGTGGTTAATCCCTATGTGTCAGCAAGTAATAGTCTGTGATAGATGTGGGAAGTCAATTTTCAGATGGAACAGTAGCTTCTAACTTTTTTATAGAGCATTGGTCTTTTAAGTCCCGTGTCCTTTGTACCTTTGTCCTCTGCCTTTGTAAGAGAGTTTAGTTCATCTGTGGTAAGCCCTGTGCTAAGGTGACAGCTGATTTTATTTCTCAGAACAGTAAAGTGTCTTAACTGTCTTACCTTCTGTTTTGCATTTTCCTGAAGGTTGGCCAGGTGCTGCAGATCCAGTGCAGCTAAACTCCTAAGATATTAGAAAAAATTGGCAAAACCTCAATTGAAAAAAGTGCCAATTTCCTAGCTATTTTTTACCCACTGGCTGTTTTTAACATTTGAAAAAGCTGAAGCACAGAGGAAGCCAAATCCTCAAGCAAACATTGTTCCCTTTGTTACCGCACTTTTTTCTTGCCCCCTAGCTCCTGCTGAGTTTTAAAAAATTGGCCTCTTAAGTCTGCAGAGCAGCTGCATTCATGAAAAACGAGTTTTTGAACAGACTCTAGAGTGGAATCTTTTGGACAAGGCAGCTTTGGCAACTTTCCAGAAACTATACAACAATTACATTCACATGTCCTGAATTTGAATTATTGGATTTCCTAGATCTGATCATTCTGTAATTATCCTGAGTTCTTCTAAGACTGTTGATGGCTGTTGTGTCTATTCCTTCTTAATTTTATAACATCTGTAAGCTGAGAAAATAACTCTTGCACTCCCTTCCTCCCATCCTTGCTTTCCCCAAATCCACCTAGGTAACATAATAGCATTTGCTATTTTCTTTGAAATATTCATGTCCTGGGACAACAAACTGCTTCAAACTGCTGAATAGCATTGGTTAGTCATGTCAAGGTTACATAGTTTGGGCCCCTTTTTCTGTTTGTTATTGTAAATGCTTGGGATTTTCAAGGTAGAATTAATTCTGTGGGAATTACAAAGCTTTTTCACTTCTTAGATTGATTATAAGGAAACTATAACGATTTTAAAGCATATCAGAAACAGACTTGAAAACCTAAACTCTCACTGATTTAGACTGTTCTTCCAGAAACCTGGTGTTCTTGGCAGGTGACTGAATGATGCCAGATCCTTAGGAGTACATCACAGATATCTCATTTTGTATCAGCAGCCAGCAAAATCAGTCTGGTATGCAAGAGGGTTTCCCAAACTGATGGTAGTACATACCGTGGTAGAAGCTGAGAATGTATCTGCTGAGAAGCACCAGAAGCTTTGTTAAATTAAGTATGGAAATGCGTATGATCTGTTAGATAAAGTGTATGTTGAAGTGACAGAACTTCTGGTTACTACTCTTGGTTTGCTTATGATTAAGCTTGGGTTGGAAGTGGTGGGTGGACAAAAGACTTTCAATGTGCATTACTTTGACCCTCTGCATAGTTTACCTACCTTTACTTAGGAAGGCAGGCTTAATTTAGAGATTTAAAAATTGATCTGGATGAATGGGACATAGAAACATGGAGAAAGAGGTCTATTAACTTTTTTCTGAGTCACCTGGAGTTCAAAGGATTGCAGGATTTTCACAAGATACGTGAGAAGACAGAAATGTGAATGTTGGCTCATAGCCTGAAAATGTGCTGTTTGAGTGTCATTTGTGATATAAGGTCATTTTTTCAGTTGTAAGTAAAAGAATTTGTTGGTAAAGATGAATTGGACATCTTATTTCTGCCTTTCATGCTTATGTCTTTCCTTTCATGTCTAATAATCTGCCTGGGCAGATAAATCCCCTTCTGAAAATACAGTTATTCTGCAAAGGTATTTTGTAGTCATTTCCTTTGTAATTTAAGAAATCCAATGTCCTGCTCTGCTGGGTTTTAGTTGAAGTGTGAAAGGTACCAAACAGCCTTAATTAGGGAGAAGATTCTCCTGTGCTTTGCAAAACTTGGAAGAGATGAACCCTTGCCTTAAAATCGGCTAAATAAACATAGCAAAGAATCAAAGATAGGACATTGTTGTTTTCTCACTCCTCCCTTCTTTTTTAAATAGATTGGGGAGGAGAGAGAGAACAGAGCAAAAGAAGAGAAACCAGTTCAAGGTCCCAAAGGAATGCTGACTAGGACTAAGTTTCCAGATTCCCAGCCAAGCATGTTAAACTGCTTCTGTTACTTGATGTATTTTGGCTTTAGCTTTTCATTCTTACAGTGCTGAGGATATAGGTACAGTTCAGTCCCTTCTGCTCTTCTGATTTTTGTTTTCCCAAGTGTGCTATGTCTCCCAGAGAGTAATGACCGCAAGACTCAGGGCAAGGCTGCAGTTTGCTTTGTATGGGACAGGAGGTGTCTGTTCTGCATCTCAGGATCTCAGTTGTGTGTGTTTTGCTATTATTTTTCATTTCCAAATTGTTTCACCTTGCCTATTTCTCTTGTCTTTTAGTGGGGTGCCTGCTGTGGTTGACTTTGCTGCGATGCGTGATGCTGTGAAGAAACTTGGGGGGGACCCTGAAAAAATCAATCCTATCTGTCCTGCTGATCTAGTGATAGATCACTCCATCCAGGTTGATTTTAACAGGCGGTAAGGATACAAAAAATAACTCTTCCTTCTTAATGGTAGTAAGTAACTGTCTCCAATTACTGATAATAAAGGTAGTTCCATTGATGATGCTCTTAGCATTTGGACTACAACACCATAGACTCTAAGCAGTGTTTAGATTAGACTGTTGTATCAGTTGCTGTGAATTAGATAGGAGAATTTTGTTTTTTCCATGTTGCGTCTCTCAACAGCACAAGCCTGGAGTAAATGTTAAAGGAAACAGGCTCAGTCCAGACCTGTGGTGATCACAATTTTCCATAATAATAGTACATTATTATTAGTTGCTCAGAAATAACTTTTTTCCACATGCACTTTCTTGACCCCATAGGGTTTTTCGGAAAGGACAAACCAGAATATCTCCTTATTTATATAAGGATAGCTCTGAGCTGCCCTAGCCCAGCTCTGAGGAACTGTTTGCAAGTTCAGTTGCTCCATACAGAAGAGCACAAGACACCTATTAATATGGTCCCTATAAGTACAGGAAAGAAACACAGTGCTGCTGGAGCAGCCCTGAGGAGAAGGAATTGGGAGTGCTGATGTAAAAGATATTCAACATGAGCTGGCAATGTGTACTGGCAGCCAAGTAAGCTAACCACATCCTGAGCTGCATCAAAAGAAGTGTGGCCAGCAGGTCGAGGGAGATGGTGCTGCCCCTCTACTCTGTTCTGATGAGACTCCACCTGGAGTACTTTGTCCAGCTTTTGTTCTTAGCACAGGAAGGACATGGACCTGTTGGAACGGGCCCAGCAGAGGGCTATGAAAATGATCAGAGGGCTGGAGCACTTCTCCTATGAAGACGGGGTGAGAGAGTTGGGGTAGCTCAGCCTGGAGAAGAGAAGGCTCCAGCAAGACCTTATGGTAGTCTTCCAGTACCTAAAGGGGGCGTACAGGAGAGATGGAGAGGGACTCCTTATCAGGGAGTGGAACAATAGGACAAGGGGTAATGGTTTTAAACTGAAAGAGGGGAGATTCAGATTAAACACTAGAAAGAAATTCTTTCCTGTGAGTGTGATGAGGCACTGAAACAGGTTACCCAGAGAAGCTGTGGATGCCCCATCCCTGGAGGTGTTCAAGGCCAGGCTGGGTGGGGCTTTGAGCAACCTGCTCTAGTGGGAGGTCTCCCTGCCCATGGCAGGGGGGTTGGAACTCGATGATCTTTAAGGTCCCTTCCAACTCTAACCATTCTACGATGCCATGATTCTGTTCAGTCCTCAGCATGCTACGAAGAGATGAGTACTCACTAGACCCACAATGAAATAGAAGACCACTGCACAGGGTGCCTTCTACCCTCCATGGTATCTAACCTGGGCCTATTGAACTACTTTTCCAAAAAGATCCTGCAATTACGTGTTTTGTGTTGGTTTCTTTCCATCTTCCAAACTCCTGGAGTTTTCTGGTCTGCAATTACCTTGCGTGCTAAAATATTTTTGTGTTTATTGTGTTCTACAGGAGACCGTTTTGAAGCAGGCCACTTAAGTTATGACATTGCAAAGGAGTTCCTAGAAGGTGGAAATTAAAGAACACAAAGAGACTCTTCTTAGTGCCAATATTTAGAGGCTTCTTTAGTATAAAAATACTGAATATTCTGAGCAGAAATGTATTGTGAAACCTGCTTTATAGAAAAATGTTGCAGATAGTTTTCAAATACAACTTTTTTCTTAGTTTTTTTTAAACTATAGATTAGTAAGGATACAAATCCTCACTGATGCCATTTCATAGTTGGCAGAGGAGGAAAAGGGCCAAAATTTTTGTGCTATGTAACTGTTGAGAATTAAGTCCCTTTTAACGTTTTTTTTTCTAGAGATGCTTTATCTATTCTGATTAAGTTTAGAAGCAGATGCAAAGTTAAAAGTAATCATCTGAAGTCTGATCTCTGGGGTGATGGGTGTTCTAGCACTAATCTGTTAAACTAGAAACCTAACCTTTTTTCTTTTAATTTGCATCACATCATTTTTTAAGATCTTTGGGAAACAGTGTTTCTTTGTGAACAAGATGGGATTTAATCTTTACCATACAACAAAATCAACTATTATGATTCTTCTGTATTATTTTAATAATACTCATTTTATGTTATCAATAGTATCTGTGACTTCATTTAAATAATTTTTTTGCTAATATTTCTTTTGTCTCAGCCTTATTTTATTACTATTAGGCTAATATATATGTGGAGAGAATATTGGCCAGTCCTACACTTCAGTTCCTTCAATCTCTTCAGTTAGGCAGCTGATTCAAGTGAAGTTTGTTGTCTGCTTTGAAACACAGGGGCAGCAGCACTGTATCATCAGTGAAAGCTGAACTTTTAGCTGCAGTTGCAGGGCAGTTGTGTTCCAGTTCCCTTTGCTACTTTGCTGATTGCTTCTGCTTTGGATGTTGGAACCTTTAAACTGCTCTAACATGTAGTGTAGTTTTTTCCCAAGCTGCAAGTTTGAGGCCTCCCACATATATACTGTGCAGGTTAGCACTGTGGCACATTTGCGCCACACTTCTGGTATTACCTTTTAAGCTTTCTTAAATCCTTTTCATTGGGTGCCTGCAGTTCAGAGCTGCAATGTGATTATAAAGATGAGATTGATCATTGTTAATCAGCTAATAAGTCTTCTTTTCTTTCAGTCTTTGGGTACATCTGACCAAACATAAATTTCTGCTGGATGCTTCTGATTCTGACGGCTGATTATTTTCACTTGCAGATCAGACAGCTTGCAAAAAAATCAGGACCT
Source organism: Scolopax mira (assembly GCA_004320125.1). Classification (NCBI taxonomy): domain Eukaryota; kingdom Metazoa; phylum Chordata; class Aves; order Charadriiformes; family Scolopacidae; genus Scolopax; species Scolopax mira. The sequence goes on from BJBW01006683.1 coordinate 57,247, forward strand.
GGAATTTGAAAGGAACAAAGAAAGGTTTGAATTCTTAAAGGTACTGAAAGACTTTATCCTATTTGCATGGGGAAAAGTGCAACGAACAGAAGTTCATCCAGTGCTCATGTGCATTGAAAATTTTTTTACTCCGATTCCTTCTGTTTCAGTGGGGCTCTCAGGCTTTTAAAAACATGAGGATTATTCCGCCGGGCTCTGGGATCATTCACCAAGTGAACTTGGAATACTTGGCAAGAGTGGTGATGGATCAGGATGGCTACTACTACCCAGACAGCGTGGTGGGCACTGACTCGCACACCACCATGATAGACGGCTTGGGAGTGCTTGGCTGGGGTATGTGCAGTAGTGTATCATGAGTGGTCTGTTGCCTGGCTAAGATGTGTTCCACTCTGGTGAGTTGACCCTCACTGTCAACCCGACTGTGACTGTCACAGTGACCCAACTGTCACTGGGCTGTCAGGTTAGTCCCCACCCACTCGCTCACTCATTCCTCCTTCCAGCAGGATTGAAGAAAAGAATTGGAAGGGCAAATACAGGAAAAAAACTTGTGGGTAGAAACAAAGACAGTTTAATAAGTGAAGGGGTGAGGGTAGGGGGAAAGGAAACAAAACCAAGTGATGCAAAGACAAATCAGTCACCACCTTCCACCAGCACACCAAAGCCTTGCCAGACCCTCGACCATGGCTACTTTGGAAAAATTCTCCCACCTCCCCATTTTAATGCTAAGCATGACATTACGTGGCGTGGAACGTCTCTTAGTTCAGGTTCAGTCAGCTGTCCTGGCTGTGTCCCTCCCAGAGTCTTTCCCACCCCAGTGTACTTGCTGAGAGGCAGAGTGAGAAACCAAAAAGACCTTGACACTGTGAGGGCTACTCAGCAGCAGCTGAAATATTGGTGTGTTATCAGCACTGGTTCGGTCACGGATCTAAACCACAGTGCTTTGGGCTGCTGTAAAGAAAAGTTATCTCCTTGTCAGCCACAGTACACAGGCTAACCCCAAATTCAAGGAGCATGATAAGGTCTCCTACAGTTATTTAGGACTTTGTAACCAAACTCCCTGTTCTGATAACAGCCTCAGATGATTTCTGGTGTAGGTGTTGTTTGTTTTTTTCTTTTATGTATTTTGTGTTCTGCACTTAAATCACAAGGAAACAGGCAAGGGAAATATTAAATGAGACTTCTGGAAGTTTCTTAATGATTTAACTGAATGATCACTATAACTGAAGACATGGTTCGTTGCAAAGCCACTTTGCATGATATTTGAAAAGTCGTGGCAGCCAGGTGAAGTCCCTGCAAACTGGAAGAAAGGAAACATACCCATTTTTAAAAAGGGTA
>BJBW01006684.1:3345-15626 GCA_004320125.1 Scolopax mira
TGATGCACATCACCTTCGGTAACACTCGGGTAGCGCCTGAAGCTTTGGGAAGGGCTTGGAGAATCTGATGTTTTGGAAATAGGGAGGTCTGCTTAAAAAAACAGCACCATAGCTGGGATCTGGATGTGTTCTGCAAGACTTAAACCTGTGGAAATCACCACTTTGCCAACTGTACCACTTTCAAATTGTGAAGCTAGGGTCAGAAGTGGTGTCAGCGGTGATGGAGATTACCTGATGTTTTGCTGAGATAAACAAACAGTTGGGAAATTGCCACTCATTAATGAGCAAGACCATTTTACCAAAGTTTCTAGGAACCTAAATGCTGTCAGTGAATAAATCCTCCCAAAACGCGTCTGTGTTGTCCCCTGTCCAGGTGAAGAACTTAAAAAAAGGACACTGGCAGATAAAGTGACTTACTGAAAGTCATACAAAAGGCCCACTGCCTTGCTTTTGGCATTCAAGGCAGGTTGGGAGCCGTCTCACCCCCCCTGTTCCTTCTGCTTTCTGAGATGAACTCCCCCAGAGGCTGAGCTCTCTGGAGGTGCTTGTCTGTCTGCTCGTATCACAGAGGGAGCCTTATCTGGGTGCACGGGAGGAACTGGAGACAACTGACCCTTTCCTGAGACAATGCCCAATGCCCTTATGATGATATTACTCGCCATTCCCAACCGTGCTATTCTGCCTGGGATCAGGATTTAGCCTGTGATGGAGCATGTTTGCATTTCATAATCTGTCTCTGAATTCTAACATTAATCCACCATAACCGCTGTAATAGACTCTTCAAATTAAAATGCTGTTTAACAGGAAAATGAAGTTCTAGAAATGTATTGCAAAATTAGAATTACCCACAAAATAAAATAATTTTGACATGACATATCTGGCTGTAAATTTGCCTTGCAACAGAAATATTCATAATTACAGTAATTTGCAGCTCAGCCTCTTACTGTAGTTATATGATCCCCTAATTGCTGAGTTGTCTGCAAAGCGCTGGTTGTGCTAGCTAAACCAGTTTGCTGCTTTAAAAGGAATAGACTGTAAGCCAGCTCCAGTGCATCCTGAAGCCATGGAAAAATTCCCAGAGACTGCAACGAGCAGCAGGCTGGGCCCTGAGCTGGAAGGGAGGATATCCAGCCTCCTGCAAAAGAGTTTCCATAACATGCATTCACGAGTGTGAAATACTGGGATGAAGACAGATATTGGCTAAAACTGTAAATCATCCTCTACTATAAGTCACGGCATTTCAGCTGAATAGCTCTGGGTTTATACCAATAGAAATGTAAAATACTCTGGTTGACATCATGGATAAACCTCTGACCTGTATTTAGGACACAAAATTTTTGATTTCCTCAAAATGAGAACTGCATGTTCACTTCCTATGAACCAGAATTAGGACAGATGTAATTCAACAAATACTACTTCTAACTTAAATGAAAATATTCCCTCCAAAAGAATATTGAGTATTTGGGCTCTGCAGCAACTAATGACCTTGGGAAGACAGTTGGTTTTTGCTGATGAAATGGCATAACCCTTAATAACAACAATGACCAAAGAACTTGTATAAGAAGGAAGAGCCTGAGGTTCAGGTCCTTAATCCCAAGGCAGCACCTGCATTTAATGTTGGGTAAAACACAAAACTGGTCCTAAGATCCTCTGTTCCTAAACCCTGAGCCTTCAAACCTACTTTCCATCCGTCCTACCATCTTGCTTCCATAAACCTGTGCTGCAGAGTGGTTTATATTCAGCAAGAACAGAGACTGAACCACCTACAGAGCTACAGTGGGATGTGGACACTATGAATTTGGACTCCTCTAGATTGAGGTGCAAAGACCTTTTCCATCTCCTAAGAAAGTCCTCTTATAACCAAGCTGTCAGAGGCAAGCTGTGCTGCGTGGTCAGATAGTACGTAATGCTGGTGGGACCATAAATAACAGATAGCTTGGGTTTTTTTTTTATAACAAATGAAAAATAGGTGGATTTTGAATAACGAATACTACTATTTAAGCTATTTTTTTTCTGGTATGTAAAATAAATGTTGCACCTCGTTTCATATTTCATGACACTAGATAGAAAAAGAGAAACTCACAACAGATACATTTCTATATTTACACCAATGTTATAGCCATGCTCCTTCGGTTATCTTTATTGGGTATAGTGTTTGAACGATAACTCTTTTATTATCTAATGTATTTCGGTAATGATCACCCACTTATGAAGCGCTTATTGCAGCCAACAGCATGAGCTTTCTTCAATAAAATCCTGCGACCAAGGTTGGCCAAGTACCAACCTAATTCAGCTAAGAGGCATATGCAGTATGAACCTTCTGCTGTGCCTGGGGAAGAAGCAATAACAAGCTAATTTATCAGAGAGCTTAGGAGAGCAAAAAAAGTCCTGGTGTCACAACGCCTGGGTCCTGCAGCCGATGGGATGCCTGCTTGGAAATGCCCCTGTCCGTCCAGCATTTCATTATGTTTGCTGTAACTTAATATCTCCTCCAGCGAGCAGGCTCCTAGAACATAAAAAAACCTTTCCAGTTTCCATGGCCTCACTGCTAGGATGAATCCTGAGCAGCGTGCCTCGGCATTTTATACCACGGAGTTTAGGCCAGTTGGTTGCAAATGCCAGTGTTATTAGAAAAATAAAATATGGCCATTTAGCTTGTGTAAATACTCTCAAAAGACTATTTCAGTAGGCGGCCTCTGGAAGGAGAGTTCAGAGGCACATCCTGCACGTTTTGGCTTGCAGTGGGCCAAGTGAGGAAGCTGCTAGTCAGGCTTTGCCCGATATCTTTTAGAAGCCCGTTCCTCCTTCTGACCCTGTCCCACCAGGCTTTTCTCATGACTAAGTTTTCTGTCAACGTAGTTTGAACAATGTCGTGCTGCGCTGACCTCCCTGTCCAGAAAGGAGTCCAACCTCAGAAGCTGAGATGGCTTGATCTAGGATTCGGGGTTGCTCATCCCCACTCTTCAATGCACCCCCTTTCTCCCCAATCCACACCAAGAGCTTGCCCTTCTCCCCCCTCATTCCCACCAAGCCCTCACCTCCTCCTTGTCTGGGTCTTGGGTCTGAGATGCTGCAGGTGGGGAGGAGAAGGATGAGATGAGATTGTGGTTGCTGTCATGCATGCAGAAAGGGGAGCTGCAGGGACAACTCCTGATGCTGGAAGAGCCAGCTCCATCCTGGCTAGGTTGTTCTCCACACCCCAGTGGCAGCTCCATCCATCTAGCCCATGCTATTGGTCTACAGCAGGCCGTGTGCTGCTTTCCATTTAAGTGACAGGCCAGGAAAAAGGGACCTGCAAGTTCTTTTCAGTCATCCCTTCAAGACATCTTCTGCCTGCAAGTCCATGGGCAAATGCCTGTGAATAAGACCACACAGTGTTTCTTCTCGAAGTAATGGATCACAATACAGGAATACGGGGACCCAGAGTGTTCCTACAAACTCCAGTGAGCAAAATTGCAGCCCCCCTCCTCCCTCCATGCACACCATCCCAAACTAAATGTTGATGCCATCAGTGATCAGAGCAGCATGTAAGCTAATGGACCAGCAGCAAGACCACCTCAACATAGACACCTTTTATAGTAGGGACTTGATTCAGCTCTATCTCTACTCTCCATTTCTTTTGTTTCAGGTATCCAAGTGCTTCTCTTAGGATGGTTCCTTCATCTTCTTTTTTATTTTGTAATTTTCTCCCCATTTCTTTTTTATTTTGTAACATCCACCATACCTGCAGTTTTTAATTGCAAGTACCTATCTTCCACATGAAGAACTGTCAGTACTAATTCCCCAGCACTGTGGTTCTGATACAGGGGGACACTGGCACCTGTGGAGACAGAGACCCCACAGACAGGTTCTGCAATGGGTCCCACGATGACCTGCTTCATGTGACGCCAAGGACCTGTCTTCTCAGCAGTTTTCTTGGCTGTGTTCCAAATCCTGGGTCAAGTTTATGCTTCTCCATGGACAACCAGCAATCATTACATTAAGTTATCATCTTATATCATCTATTTTTTTTTCCTCTTTTCAAAAAAGAGAAGAAAGAAAAGAAAAGCTACATGACAAGAGGGTTGTTACATCAATAAGAAAAGCAATAAAAACATTGACTTTATGGAGTCTTCTGCCCTGGGCTGTATGTTTTGTAAAGCATTTTTTCAGTCAGTGCCAGGCTGGGATTACAAAGTGTGATAACCAGATGCAGATAATCTGCATGTATAATGAGTTGAATAGCTGGACAGTACAAATTGCATTGATTTTTGTCATACTTAATGAAGGTTATTATTCTGACCTTAATGCTTCCTTAACTTTCAAAGCAGTGCCTGGTGGTTTAGCTCGATGGCTTCCTGGCCCCATACTGCTCCTCTTCAAGACAACAAGAATTTTATCATTGATTTCAAAGGGAACAAGCTCAGACCAATGGCGTCAACAGCAATCGCACCATAAGGCTACTCTCTCAGAGAAAAACGGGGTACCTTAACAGGTTACTCCTGACCACGAAGTATGTGTGATGGCACCAAATATTTGCTGTGTGACATCATAGGGCTCTGCACATTTCCTCAGAGTTTTCACAGCTAGCATGGCAGGGAGCAGATGCACAGCTGGGCTCATTTTCAGGTGTCTGTTTCCTCTAGGTTGAAGCCAAAGTCCAGATCTGTTGGCAGTGACTCTGTAAAATGTCGGTAAAGCTTATGTGTCTGTGGCCAAAGGTAAATTGAGTCATTCTTTTTAATGAAATGCTCTTTAATTGCCTTTATCCCTCTGAATAGCACAGTAAATAGAATATACATTTTATAAAGAGATTATAGAAAAGGAGAGTTGCCAATATAATTATATAATCTCGCAAATGCTAAACCTGAAATTGCCTTTTGTTTGCTGCTTTACAGCGCATCTTTCTTCATGCTCTCTATAGCTGACAGAATAGTGTTTGTTTAAAAAAATATGTGACAGAAAATGCCATGGGAAAAAATGTATTGTTAAATCTCAGCCAACCCGCAGGACAGCTCAAGCCAGGACTGTCAACACATACAATCCCAATTCAATGTCTGTTCTTTGCAGCAAAAGAAGGTAGTGAGGAACTAAGGAGAAATTAATTAGAGGACTGAAAGGGAATAACAGAGCAAATTTTATTTCTTTCTAATACCAACCCAAATCCAGTTGGCAAATACCTGTCTACTGTACAGGGATGTGGTTTCACTTTGTAGTCCCTACCTAGGGAAAGCTCTAAACTCGTTTACGGTGAAATTACCATTTTTTTTGAAGTCACAAACAAAACTCCTACTGATTTCAGTGGAGCTAGGTTTTCATTTGATAAGCTTATCTTGAGTGATTTCAGCACTTCTAGAAAACAATATTAGTTGGGTTTGTTTTTGTTTTTTTTAAATCATACATTTCTTGGTCTTCAATTTCAGGTAACTCACCATAAACACTGTGAACATACACTGTGATGAAACATATTTCTCAGAGCTGTGGGATGTCATTTTACTGCTTGCCCCCGTAGAGACAGGCGAGATAAGCCAGGCAAAAGACTTCTGTTCACCTCTCCTGGTGTAAAGCAAAATCAGCTCTTAATCTGACTTTTCTGATAGGAGTTGTGCCTTGGCACTCCCGAGCTGCTCAGGGCTTGAAGGTACCCACAGGCTCTGCTTGCAACAGCCTCTTTGTTTGGCTCGGTTCCACCAGATGAGAAAAAAAAAAAAAAAGACTCTGCCACACCCCATCAGATTCACTCAAATCCCTTTTGGACACTTTGGACACCCTCCAAATGAAAGCACCTAGTTTTATTACAGCTAAGCAAAGGTTTGCACCTTTGATTAGGAGTTGGAAACATTGCTATGGAAGCGAAGCATTGAAAAAAACCCAACGCCCAGGAACTTCATACTGTGTTTGATAGCTGCCTGTGCCCAAGCTGCTACTTGAACTTTCTCTGAAGCATGACATTAACCACAGGAGTCAAAACCAGAACTGGTGAGCAGCTGGTTTCTGAGGTAACCCAATCTTCGCAGATTGCCATCGCACCCAACAGTATCGGGGTTCCAGTCTGTGCCCATGAACCTTAGAGTCTGCAGGGTTCTTTCTTCTACTCAGCTACTGAGGAACCCCGTGCTATTTTTGCAATCCCGTAAGTATGCTTGAAGAGTGGTGTGGACGCGGGATGCGTATCCGGTGCCAGGCTTGCCTTCCTGCTCCAGAATGAGCCTGCCCTTCCCAGATGGCATGACTTGCACAGGGAACTCCTGAGAGCGTCACGGCAATGTACACACAGCTTATCGCACAGAGAATGACACACAGCACGTTCTGACAGCCTCTGGATTTGCGGGAGAATAGCGCTGCTGGCTTTCCGTAGAGACCTTATGATGTTATGGTAGGTGTAGGTCTTGGCGTGTCACCTCCCCACCTACCTTACGTCAGTATTATAAAGTCATCATCCTCACATATGCTCTTGTATTAGTAATGGCAATACCACCACCCTCCATGGCTGCCTGGCTCCCCAGCTGCATCTGAGAAGTTGGGGAGAGCTACAACTACAGGGTTTCTATGCAATATCCTCAGTCACTCTCTTTCTCTTACGCTCTTCTCTCCATCCTCGTGTCATATCAGGAGTGAAAGTCACACCATAACCTTTCTCCCCTCATTGAGCTAAGCTTGTACAAACTAAGGGTGTTTGGGACCTCTGTTTTTTGGTCAAATATGGTAGAAATGGCATATCATTCAGAAATAATTAGAATCACAGAATTGTCTAATTTGGAAGGGGCCATTCAGATCATGAAGTCCAACCATCCACCTAACACAGACAAAAAACATCACTAACCCCTAATGCTACATCTACCTGTCTTTTAAATACCCCTGTGGATGGTGATTCCGCCACTTCCCTGGGCAGCCTGTTCTGATGCTTGAAAACCCTTTTGGTGTAAAAGTTTTTTCCTAATATCTAATCAGAACCTCTCCAGGTGCAACTTGCGGCCATTTTCTCTTGCCTTATTGTCTGTTCCTTGGGAGAAGAGACTGACACCCCCCCTTGCCTACACCCTCCTTTCAGGTAGTTGCAGAGAGCAATAAGGTCTCCCCTCAGCCTCCTTTTCTCCAGGCTGAACAACCCCAGTTTCCTCAGCTGCTCCTTGTAAGACTTGTTCTCCAGAAACCTCACCAGCTTTGTTGCCCAAATTGCTGGGGTTTAGAGAAAGAAATTGGGAAAAATAGGCACTCACAAAAGACGACTATCCAAGTTTCAAATCTTTGGGAAACTAGGTTAAACAAAAGTAATACATCAGATGTAGGGCTTTCACTTTCTACTATGTGGCTGAACAATAGGAGTAAAATGGTGACAGAACTTTATTTATAGACACAGTGCTAGGACAGTGCTGCTGGGCTCCTCGCTGGCAGGGGCACTTGTGCTCTGTAGAAAAAGCCTTTCATCAGCAGGACGCCAATCTTTGTTGGTTCCCTGCAGTAACACTTGTTAGCTACGGGACACACTGGAAACAAGAGGCACAGGATTACATGCTGTTGCCACCAAAATTTGGGTATAGCCGTAGCTACCTTATTAGCTCCCTCAAGCTATTCAAGTGCCTTTCTGAAAGATGGGGTTTCGCACAAGACAGAACAGAGTACTGATGGGACATGGTTTCTTTAGACCAGCTGAGGAAGAGGTTCTATGTCTGGTATTCCTGCAAAACTGAATATCCTGGGATTTGTTGCCCATGCCCTTTGTTTATGCTGTCTTTTCCACTACCTTCTCAGGTGAGCTGGTAGCCTGCACAGAGTCTGCTGCCTCTGAACAAGCAGAATCCCTCACTCTGCATGGAATAGGGTCCGGGGGTTTGGTTGGGGGTTGGTTTTTTGGGGTTTGTTGGTTGTTTTTTTTTTCCTAAATATGCACTTTTTTATCCACTAGCAATTTAACAACTGATCATGTAGCTTTGGAACAAACCACTGGCTCAAAGAAATAATAACAAGACTCTTGTGGAGATCTCTGCCAAAGTAGGTCAATGCATTTCCACATCAGATTTAGCAAAACTGCTGGAAGATTCCCGAGACAGGTAAAAATCTGAATTTTTCCTTATATGTTGCTGTCTTTGCAGTCTGCTTGGACTTATTTAAATAAGTGGTTAAATATATACTGAAACAATTATTATGGCAACTGAGACAATAGCAGTCATGTTGAGAAGAGAAGCAACATGTTCGTATGATTATGCAAAGCTCTAAATGATTCCTTCAGTAGGCCGCAAATGTTTCTGATTTAATCCCAGACGTTATAATCCCACACTTATTATAATTTTTAGCCTTAAGAATTAACAAATTATGAGAACTTTCAAAAGCCCACAGCAACATTCATCACCATAGAAAAAATTAGTTTACCTGGGATTTCCTGAAACAGCAGGAGAACAAATAGAAAATTTCTGGAAAGTTTAGTGAAAGATGTGCCAATCCAAATCCTGGCCTGTATCTAGGAGCTATAGCATTTTCTGCATCCTAAATATGCATAAGACTGGATGTAAAAGTTTTGATACAATCTTATTATACTTATACTAACATATTATGCAAATTCTTTAGTGCCCTAGTATCTTTCTCTCAAACCGGTATGTTTTCTACAAAGATTCCCAAATTTACTTCTTCTTTCCCAGTCTCCTGTAGCTAAATTTCATTCCTGGTTTTTCAGCTTTGCTAAACAGCTACAAGTGAGAGCCAATTAGAATTTTTGAGCCGTGTTTTCAGCCAAAGAGCTGGATTTAGGACTCTGGAATGTAAAAACTCGACCAGGGCATTTGTACCACATGTGATTGCAAGCCTTTCCTATAAATAGCTAGGGCAGGAGAGCACCTGTGCTTTTTCCTCCCAGCATTCTGATGGATAGCTCTGTTGGCATCTCTGCAATAGACACTACACTAAATTCAAAAAAGAGGCTGAGTCAGTCCTAAGTAATGGAAAGCGTCCAAATTCTCCTTGGCTTTGATTCTAAGAGAGAAAGACATAATTTTCTTGTCTCCTTCCAGATTAAACTCCATTCCATTTTCTACTGCCCTCAATGTGCACTCCTGAAAATCCCACAGATGCATTAACATTCAGTCAATGAGATATTTCTAGCATCTAGACTACTATAATGTTTAGGTTCCTCTGTAGTTGCAAGGCCTTCATTTTAGCCTGCCCTTACAATGCATAAATTGTCTTTAATTTTGACAGCACTGAACAATACCATCTTGACAGCCTGTAATATCTTGTATCCTTGCTAGTTGTACCATCCTGTCTTTAAGGCTGCCACCTTGATCTTCTGCTGTTTCCTGAAAGAGGTTTTTTTAGGGTTTTGTTTGTTTTTTAAAAAATAAAATCATAGTCACCATCCCAGTCATGAAGAACCTGGACTTTTGTGAGTCCTCATAGAAATTCATGAGGACTTTTTTTCCTTTTCAGCAGAGATCCTTTGGAAATCACTCAGAATGCAGGTGAAAAACAAATGTTCACACGTTCTTTCTTCCTCTCGTGCATGATAAATAAAGCAGGCACAGCTGGTAGCATACCAGCAATTCAATGTTCAGGCACTGGGGGAGCGGGGTGAAGGGAAGGATGGTGTGTCAGGGGAAGCAAGAGAAGCAGGTTCAGGCTGTGAACATAAACTATACCTACTAAAGAGACCAGATGTAAACCAGATAACATTTTTGACCTCTTAAACTCTCCTCTTGACGATTTCATGCTACGGAAAGTACATGATATTTTCTCACTGCCTGAAACCTTTCAGTTGCCTGCAGGCTCAGGAAGATTTGCTGCCTAAGTTTACAGCAGGTCACATTTTCAAGGTTTTCTTTGCAACTTCAAAGGGCAGGAGGGTACTTCAGGCTGGAAATGAACAGCAACAACAGCAGAAGCTCTAGACTGTGCAGAGTGCTGGCCCTGTTTGGGTGCAGGCCATTCTGATGTACTGAGATATAAGTGACCTAACCTTGTTAGAGCACCTTCCATATGCTAACATGCATTAGCCTGAGCTCAGGACAGGCTCATCAACCAAGAATTTACTCCATCATTCAGGTGGCTTCAACTGTCAGTGTTGAGCTTTGGATTACTACACTGCTGAGAGTCCCCAAGCTGGTTTAGTGGTAGCGCACGTACATCTGTGCACACCCACAGCTGTAGATTGCTTGCTACACGATCTGGTCAAATGTATTCAAAAAGCACACGCAGATCTCAGTGGCCTTTTTTCTGCTCTAAATTCAGTCCAACTGAAGTAATTCAAGACACCTGACCAAATCAAGAACTCTAAAGGGCCAGGCTGCCTGAGAAATTGCCTTAAACTACTCTGCTCTGGTAAGACCTCACCTGGAGTCCTGTGTCCAGCTCTGGAGTCCTCAGCACAGGAATGACAGGGACCCGTTAGAACGGGTCCAGTGGAGGGCCATGAAGATGACCAGAGGATTTGGAGCACCTCTCCTATGAGGACAGGCTGAGACAGTTGGGGTTGTTCAGCCTGGAGAAGGCTCTGGGTAGACCTTATAGCAGCCTTCCAGTACCTAAAGGGGGCCTACAGGAGAGATGGGGAGGGACTCTTTATCAGGGAGTAGAGCAATAGGACAAGGGGTAATAGTTTTAATCTGAAAGAGGGGAGATTTAGATAGGAAAAAGTTCTTTATTGTGAGGGTGGTGAGACATTGGAACAGATTGCCCAGAGAAGTTGTTGATACCCAATCCCTGGAGGTGTTCAAGATCAACACGGGACTTTGAGCAACCTGGTCTAATGGGAGGTGTCCCTGCCCATGGCAGGGTTGGAACTCAATGATCTTTAAGGTTCTCTTTCAATTCTCACCATTAAACCACATCAAAACAGCCAAGACTGGCGACAGAGTTTACCTTGCCAGGTTTGACCAGTTTGTGTTTGTTGACCATATTTTTAGTGTGATTTCCTTACGAAAGGTTTGTGATAGCAGCCTGTATGCAGGCACACGTACATGCACAAATGTGTGTGTAAATTTGTGTGCTTGTGAATTCCCCTTTCCCACCACTGTCCATCACCTACTAATAACTCTGAAGCTCTCAGCCACTTCCAGCCAAATCTGACAGCACAGCAGAAACCTCTAACATCCTTTTTTCCTTTGGCTCTGTATAAATAGGCAGTTAGTTAATGCATTAAGCTCTATTAGTGTACCAGTAGTCCCAAAGAAAAGGTGAAAGCCCTATGAGATACCTGAGACTATATCTACACTCCTACATTAGATTTTCCAGGACCATCTTCTGCCATAAAATGCAGCAGACAGTGAACAGCCCAAGCCATGTACTATTAAATACTCTTGCCCTCCAAAACAAGGTGGCCAAATGCAAAAACTACGTGCTGGAAATGGCCTCAAACCAGGACACCTAAGCTTGCTCTAAGATTGTGTTCAGGAGCTGTTTGAGACACTGCTAGTGGGCACAGGCCAGCACAGTGCCTATTCAAACAACGTGACAGTAGAGAAAATCAAATTGAAGTGGCTGGGAATGTTCCCTGGGAGTGTCTGATTTAGTATAGTCACTGGCAGAGAAATTCCATGGGAAAGGGTTTAGGAGTGCCCCGTGCACAGGAAAAGCTTGGAACAAAGTTGGTACCGTGTTAGACAATGGTGAATCCAAGTACGAAGGGCAAACCCCCAGGAAATAGGCCTCATTAAATCTGTTGCTGGCAGAACGACTTGTTTAGATGATGGCACCTTACTTAGAATTCACTCCCACCAGCAACCCATTTCAAATATGATATAGCAACTATCAGCCCTGGGAGACAGATGCACGAGTTGGGCTTTTTTTAGTATTCATACAGCTGTTCACATTTTATTCTTTAGTTTGTTTGTATCAACTGCCACTGTGATCGGTTTATTGAGACACTGTAATTATGTGCACCTTTATTGCTTAACACGTGAATCGGATGATATACCTTATTTGCTGTTACTGATTCAGACCATGACTTCCAGAGCTAAAGCATGAAGACGTTAAAATCTTAGACTACGAAGTCTGTCAACCAGCAGCTGCAAAGTCTCGTCTTCCACAGCACGGAGAGAGACAGAGGACAAATATTGGGTATCTTGATACTGGATATCTGGAGACCAGCCTCCTGCAAGAATAAACAGCTGAAAATTGTAGCAATGCTGAGAAGAAGATTAAGAATCTGAGGAGCTGGAAACTTGAATGCCCAGGAGGACACTGAAAATTGCAAGCCATAGGCTCCATCTCTTGGGTACCAAAGAACAAAGTCAAATGTTCCTGCTACAAAATTTTTAGTATCTCCTGTTCGTATTTCAGTGGCACCTAGTGACCTAACCCAAATTTTGAGCCAC
>BJBW01006684.1:15864-56496 GCA_004320125.1 Scolopax mira
GGCCGTGGGGATGCCTGTTGTCCCACGAAAGTGGTGCTGTAGGACTTTGTCTTCTCCTAAGCTGGAGAAATGCATGAACTTTAGGGCCAACATACCTTTGTGATCTCTACCCCAGCCTGAAATCAACCAACAGGTTCAAAGTTATTAAAGAGAGGCTGACAGACAAGCAGACAGACGGCCAGGCAGAACAGTTGTGTAAGCTTTGTTTCCTTAGGAAAGCAGGCTAAAAAAAGAAACAAAATGTAGTATTCACTCATCATTGTCTACAAAAACACTGAAATCAGCTATTTAACACTTTGTAACGAGCGTAATGGCTCAGCAGAGTTATTTATTCTGCTTGAAAAACCTGTTTCTAGGCCTCAGAGGATTAGCTGAGAAGCAGCATAACCTCTCTGTGACCCTACCCGAGAAGAAGCTGGTCTAACTGGAAGTCTGAAAGCAGCATTTTCAAAGTGGTGGCAGCTATGCATAGATGTGCTAGAGCTGATCTAAGCTAAAGGGAAGTTTTACAGAGAAAGAAAATAATCTAAGCATCAGAAAAGAGAAAGAGTTAAAGAAAAGGAGAAGTGAAAAGTAGGACAGAAGACAAATGAAGAAACCTAGAATCAGCACAGCAGCAAATGCATTTCAGTGTGCTGGGGAACACAGCATATAATTTAAATGACAGCTTAAAGGTATGTTAGGACAGTCCATAAGGGCTGAACAGTGAAGGAATTCGCAAAATACAGATTTGGTTTTCCTGGACAATTTTTAAATGAACAGGAAGCATCACTGCCTCCAAACTCAATGGATAACAGAGCAAAGAGCGGGCAAGCTCTGCAACATAAAGCCAGGGCTGAACCCACAAATCTGCTTTAATCTACCTGCCTGTGTTTGGTTTGGGAGGTCACGTCGATGTGGACCGAAGCGAGCTGTCCAGTTTTGTGAGAAGGAAGGCAACAAACCTGGGAAGAAGCTCTTGGCTGCCCAGGTCGGGCTGAACCCATCTCAGAGCTAATGGTACCTGGCAGTAGGGGATGCAGAAGTGTCAATTAGCAGGCACTGAAGCACCACCAAGCTTCAGTTAGGGAAAAACAAAATTATATATAGAAGTAACACAATGTGCATTTATTCACATATAAACCCACATCCATAAATATTTACATGTATGTATCTATTTATACACATACGTATATTTATCTACAGAACAAATGTTATTTTATTCCCCAGCATAATGTTGAGGAATAAAATCACATTTGTTTCTGCACTCGATAATCAGCTGTCACATTAATCTTGGTATCAGGTAAGAGCCTTAAATTATACATTATTGTCCTTTGCCAGATAAGGGTATAGTATATATTAATGGTAGGAATAATCTTACAGATCATATGAGCCCTCTCTGGATCAAGATAGGATCACTCTCTACAGGCAATTCTTCAGTATTTTATCCTGGCTGAATTGAAGTGTCCCTGACACTGATTTTCGATCACTTTCTCACAGGCTGTATTTCACTGTTAGTATCTAATGTATCACCAAAACTGTTCCTTCTGCTGTTCAGTCTAAATATTCTTTTTCTTACGCCATTGGCTGACATACCTCCCACCTTACTGTAGGTCCCTCCTGAGAGACACACGCTAGACATCTAATTACGCTGGGCTCTCTTAGCAGTCAATGGAGATCAATGAGCAGCTCCAGAGGTTGCAGACGTTGTAGGTGAAGGTTCCTGCTCTCTAGGAGATGTTCTACAGCAACACTTCCAAGTCAGGTACCTCACCAGGGGTGAGCTGAATCTGAATCTGAAATATCCCCCCCCCTCCTCTAAACAGTCAGAGATTATTATCTTGTGATTTAATGCCTCGACCTGCAGACACTTGCAAAGTAAATACATACTATGACTGAAAATCCAGCCCTTTCCAACATCATTTTTATTGCATTTCTCTGGACTATTTCCAGTTCTCCAATAAACTTCTAGTATCACAGTGTCCTTAAATTATTACAATTCTTAGGGTATGCCAGAAACAGCATCTTTACAAATGTCACTAAACATTAAAAATGTTACTTTGCATCCATTTTATATTCCAAAAGTGCATCTAATTTTGTGTTTACTAAGTGTGTGAACTAAGCAAATGTACTTTTTCTGGAAATATTAAGTCTGTGTGTTATTTCCTGGATGCGTCTGGTTTCCACACCACCTCCCATCTTCATGTCTGTGAATTTCATTTGTATCCTATTAATTTCTTCCTCTGTGCACGAAGTGAAAAACCACCAACTCCTACAGGGAGTTAGTTGTTAGAAGTCCTCTCACCAAGGATTCACAGAATCATAGAATGGTCAGAGCTTAAGGATCATCAAGTTCCAACCCCCCTGCCACGGGCAGGGACACTTCCTCTCTAGAGCAGGTTGTTTAAAGCCCCATCCAGCCTGGCCTTGAACACTTCCAGGGATGGGGCATCCACAACTTCTCTGGGCAACCTGTTCTAGTGTCTCACTACCCTCACTGTAAAGAACTTTTTCCTGATATCTCCCCTCTTTCAGTTTAAAACCATTACTCCTCGTCCTATTACTCCTCGTCCTATTACTCCATTCTCTGATAAAAGAGTCCCTCCCCATCTCTCCTGTAGGCCCCCTATAGGCTGCTATAAAGTCTACGCGGAGCCTTCTCTATTCCAGGCTGAACAACCCCAACTCTCTCAGCCTGTCCTCATAGGAGAGGTGCTCCAACCCTCTGATCATCTTCATGGCCCTCCGCTGGACTCGTTCCAACAGGTCCCTGTCCTTCCTGTGCTGAGGGCTCCAGAGGTGGACAATGCTGATCAGGACACTGCTCTTGCTTCCTACAGATGGTTTAAAAGAGATGACCGTGTCATTGGAGAGACCCCAGGCAGGGGGCTTTAAGAAGAAATTCCCTTGCTTACGGTGTCACTGTGTTTTGTCTCACAGGACGGGCACACTGACACACTGCCCCTCAATTCAAGTAGGACAAGCACCTTGATCAGCACGATCTGACGTGTTGTTTTGACACCGTTTCTGTCTTTCCTCGTCTATTATCTAAAAATTCACTTGGCAGCGAGATGTGGCAAGTAACCCCGATGGGTTTTCAACTCTCATCAGTGTTTCCACAATGAACGACTAATAAAGGTATTGAGACTGAGCAGAAATAAAGCACTTTCTAATCAATAGAAACATGCTTTTTTTCTTTAATGCCCTGTTTAAAATGGGCAATTTTCTAGTCTCTTACTAACAAAAGCTACAATGCCTTAATGAACGGTACAACTGGAAACATGGTAATGTGGCCTGATCCTAAAGCAGTGAAATATGACTGGGCTGGCTTTTAAGCTAAGACACAAAGCTCCTACCAGACAAAAAAAAAAAAAAAAAAAAAAAAAAAAATCAGCATTTTTCAAAAAATATTGGAGAATACCTGGTCTGGCAGCATATGGAGTAACTTTCTTCTTGATAAGGACTCAATGCTCATACTAACTAAAGGTCAACATAATCCTAAAGCTCCCTAAGACCACACCCTAGCACATACCTCATCTTTTTGTCTTCTAAGCTGACAAATATTTACACATTTAATGTTAAGTTTTTAGGGGTTTAGTGACCAAAAGTTAACAGTCAAAGGGACTATTCACATGACTGAAGTTAAGCCTCTGACTATGTGTTTGAACTGTCAGGACTCTGCACATCTTTTGTTCAACTGAAATTGATAAAGGTGATTTTTTCTGGTGCTTGAGTTGCAAATCCTAAACCTGTTTCCCACTGAATTTTGTCACAAGGACAGTTGACTTTTCTGGGCTTGTCAGTGTACGTGTGCAGAAGCAAAAATGTCACAGACAGTCATTTATAATGCAGAGATAATCAAACAGCAGATGCCCGAAAAATATATTATAAAGTAGGGAAACAAACCAAGGACCTCTCATAAACAGAGGCATCAAATTTACTATTACTGTGACTAAGTCTGTATACCCTTCAGCAGAGAAATAATATAGTATTTATATACTATAGATTTTTATTATTGGAGTTAGGGCAAAACGTACCAAGTGACTACTCATAACAATTGTGTTTGCTTCTGCTGTGCTCATGACCAGTCTGTGGTTGCTTTCAGTAAGCAGTTCACTTACACTACGACTAATGCATATAAAACCAAAGTTTAAGTTTGCTCAAGTACTGTCCAATAGAAAATTCTGGATTTGCGCAAACAAATATTTGCCTTCACAGAATATGTTTTAGATGGGAAGAAATACTGTTGACACAGCTGAATGGGAGATGAAAATTAGACACACAAGATTCAGACAATTAAATGAATTCAAGAAGGATCTCTCTGTACCCTTCACAACTAGGACAGCCTATCTGCCTCAAGTTACTATGTGCACTACAAATTCTGCTTTTTCAAATAATTCTGCATCAAACAAGCCTGCTGGTTCAGGGGGGCGTGGAAATTCAAAAATCCTTCCATTTATTCCAAGCCTGAGATTTTAAAGATTTGTGCCTCATCACAACAGATATATTCACCCTTGATCATTCGAGAAAATCATACATAAATTGTAGAACTTTGAGACATCATGGAATGTGATGTCCCCTAGTGTAGTCAGGAGACACAAAGTGTGTTCTTAAACAAAGCATCTCCTGAAGTGCTTTCCTTTATCAGGGTTAGGTTCGGTCAAAAGAAAACAATTACACACAATCTTTGTCACTGGGAACCACATACTAAGAGCTCGCATTTCCAGCACTATTAAATAGTCCCATGCAAATGTTTATAAATCATGAAGACTAAAATTTATCTAAAAAACTGGCTGACCTGCTACTTTGCTCACAGATTTTCCAGGGGTAAAAAAGGGAGGGTCTACTTAACGATTAAACCACTTTTCAATTATTTGATCATTTATTTCATTTGATCTTCAGCTTAATTATATATACCACTTTGCTGACTAATTAAAGATCAAACAGTTAACAATCTAAGACCTGCACTCTACAAACACTTAATTATGGAACTGCATTCATTACAGCTGTTTTCCAGAACTTGCTGCTTCTTTAAAGATGCAGTTTCATCAGTTGACTACAATCACAAGTGGAAATGGAGAAGTAAAAGAGAGCAAGATGATAACAGTGATAAAATCATGGTGGTGTTTTGGCTGATAAGGCATCAGTCACAGGCTGGATATACTTTTAACCCTCACTCCTACAATACAGTGCACACAGTCTGTATGCTTATAGATGATGATAAAAGCTTCTGGAACTCTTTCATAAAATCTGAATTTGAATGCAACCCCATTACAACAACAACAAAAACAAAAAGCCTACCTACTTGGCCACATTCCCCAAGTGCAGGTATAATGAATAATTTAAAACACCTTTTCCAGATGATCTAGAAAGATATGATTTCGATTAGCATTAGAGTAGACCTGATTTTTTTTTTTAAAGGTTGCTAGAATTATCAATTTCTGCAAGCATTTGTTTTATAAAAACTTGTGAAGAGAACTTCCCCTTCCAGAAAGTTCAACTTTATTTTACAAGAATTAAAATAAGGACTGAAAAATGTCTCAGTAGGCGTTTTGGAATCAGTCAGTAAACCCCATCAACCAACTAACCAGCCAACTAAAAACAAAACAAGAAAGGAAGATCAAGACTTGACTTGAACTTTCTAAGAAAATGCAGAAGCAGAATTACAACCTTTTCAGAGCTGAAATGTGAGAATTTTCTGGAGTAGTTCTCTAAGAAGGAAGAAAAGAAACTGCATACACCTTTGTAAATCATCTTAGAGACTACAGTCAGCAATATTAATGAATACAGAAAAAAGCCTTCTGTCTAAACTAACAGTGGCAGCTTTACATCATAAAAAATTCTTTTCATTAAAGTTTTAAAAAAATTATTTATGAAGCAGTCACATGGGATTTAAAACACATATCAGACTGACTTGCCATGATTCTGACTGTCTTAACTAAAAACCCCATAGTACTCCTGTCTGTTAGCTTTGTAATTACTCTGCAGAAAGACATAAACCACTGCATATTCTAGGGTGAAAGCATACAACTGTGTCACATACTAAAGAAGCCAAAGAAAGAAAATACTCAAATACTGCTTCTTCTGGTATCCTCGGAGAATCTGTGGTGGCAACATGGCTCGTTGGAAGAAATATTACCTGTATGGGAGACAGATCTCTAAATATTTGCTCTGTGAAGATCTTGTTCTCTTGCACTAACCTGCATGATAAGATCTGAAGGTTGAAATAAGAGTTCTTCCGGACACTCACCCTCCCTACCTGGCAGGAAGGGCTGCTGCATCAAGCCCATCTGTGCGTGCTCATTTGGGAAGTGTGGATGTAGGAGATGCAATCCAAGGGGATTCCTCTGTACCTGGCAACCCTCCAGCAGCCTTCAGCCTCCAGCTGAGGTAATGACAGGATTGCAGGACCGTCTACCCTGCAGCCATGAGCATTGGCTGAGGTGAACAAGGTGCTGGACCCAGCCAGTGATAACAAAAGCACTCTGGTTCCAGCTAGTCAATTGATAAAGTTTATTAAAAAATCAGCAAGGGGGGACTTTTTTGGAATAACTATGGAATAATTTCATTTTCTGTCTGTAAGTGGATGAATTTTGAAATATTTGGTGGCTTGTAAATGAGGTATACAATGAAATTTCTTTTCCCACTTTGATAATTTAATTGCTCTTAATTATTTTATTTAGTTATTGTCAAATTTCAATGGTTTAATTTCAATTTCATAAACTTTGATGAAGAGGAATTAAAATCTTTGAGAATCCCATTTTCATGCTTAGACTATCTTACAAAAAATGAAAGTGCAAGCATACACATAATGAAAACGAGTAAGCAAAGAAAAAAATGTTTAACATGACATTCATATTTACTAACTACATTACAAAATTAATTTCAAACATGCCACTTCTGATGTGCTTTGTCTAGTCTAGTCTGACAGTCTGTTAACTGACCACTGACCACATTATGCAGATAAGTGAACACTGTTATCTAAATTTCATTTTTTCTTCAGTTTCTCTTGTATAACAGAATGATATGGAGTTGATTTAGAGAACTGTTTCACATGCTGTACTGAGAAGTTTATAACCCCAAAGACTACTGACTTTTGAAAATGAATGTGTTAAGTTAGCATGTGCAAAACTAAACATTTAACCAATATATCACTGTTTTACTTCTTTAGGCTTGTTAATATCTATTGGGTACACACAAACTTTACAGCTCAATCCTTTTTGAGTTACTTTTGCATAGATTTTTAAGGTTCAAAAAGATTCATCTATATTCATAGCCTATGTGCTTTAAAAGTAGTTGGACTTTGTTCAAAAAAATCATCTTTGAGCTGGGACTAATCACAGAAGACTTAATTCCTCAAGGAAATTGTTCTGGGAAAGTTATAAACTCTAATAAGTTAGAAGGAATTTATAATGGCAGTTGGCTTGCAACGTCGGGCTCTCATCTCAAAAAATGTTTACATGTGTGAGTATCTCATTAAAAACACATATAAGGCTTCAGCTTTGCATCAAGATGTAGAACAGATTGTGGGCACCTTTGTGATGCTTTCCTGAAATCTGTGAGGGTTACACGAAGGTTCTTTCCTGTAGAGAGCTCACATTCAGGTAGTATGGTCCTCAAGCTGTTCTATCTGATAATCAGTTTCAAAGAATAATACTGTCTTGCTCTCAGAAAAAGGCAGGATCTTATTTAATTGCATATCAATAATTTCGTAGGGTTCATCACTGTCAGTTCAGTGCAGGCAGTGTCCCACAGCCACGGAAGGAGCAAGGGTTGCAAGTCTACCTTTCAGGTACCTCAAGACCTGAGCTGCATGTCTGCATTCCAGACATAAAAGGAATTAGGCTGCAAAAGGCAGGATATTCTGAAAGCCACCCTTGTCCCCACACTGAGTGAGAGCTAGATAAGCTAGGTTAACAGGGAGAGGCAAGACGGAAGGGTGAAATTCAGGAACAGGCTGCGAAAGCTCCCACTGCATGTGTGACCTTGAATCCTCACCCTTTTCACAAAATGGAGCTAGAAAAACAGCTTTTTTTAGTATCTCAGCGATTAAACACCATGTACTGAACACGGGAGACTCAAATCTCCCCTCTGCCTGAAGGAACTAACATTTACATCTCCCACAAGCACTCTCTAATGACTCAGCTATATGATATAACACCTCGGACTCTCACAACTTGTCTGTCATTAAAGCTCTACTACTCTTCATGTGCTTAAATCTTCACTGCAGAAAACACCAAGCCCTGGGTTTTTTTCTGCTGTTCCCTGTTGGCTGTCCTAACCAACGGGTTTCATAGTCAGGTTACAGAATTAGCTGGAGTCTGTCAAGCCCTGTGAACTTATTATTATTCCTTACAAACTAGGTAAGTTTCAAAGAAGCGTTTTGAGATACCTATACCAGCTTACGGGTGGCTGTGTTTGGAGACAAGGATGTGCTGCCAGGAGGTGGGAAACATAGAATGGGTTGGGTTGGGAAGGACCTTGACGATCATCTAGTTTGAACCCCCCTTGCCACAGGTAGGTACACCTCCCACCAGAGCAGGTTACTCAAAGCCCCATCCAGCTTGGCCTTGAGAACCTTCAGGGATGGGACATCATCAGAAGCTCTCCAGGTATCCTACCACCAGGCTACTAGAGAAGTAGGAGAGAGAGCGTGAATCTATCCACTTCTCCATAGGAAAGCAGGATTTATCACATTCCTGGAGAGGGTCCTGCTGATAACAGAGGTGGAGCGATGCTGATGGTGTGGATCTGTGGGGCGTGTGTGGCCATGAGATATCTGCCTACCTGCTGGGCACCCCACAGCTCTGTGCACACTAACAGCCGCAAAGACGTGAAGAAGAACCTCCTGACGGGCATCTCTGTGTTGAACATCTTCACAGGTCAGATGCTCCACGATGAGGAGAAGCTCCATTTGGGATGAGGGAAGAGCTGGAGCAGCCCTGCCACAATGGGCACATCGAGCTTCTCTGCCTGGCCCTGAGGAGAAGGACAGGGTCAGCGAAGGAAGGTCGGTGGATTTCACCTCAATTCTGCCCAGTAACTGGAAAATACCTTTTGTGTTTCCCCGTGAGCTCTCACCAGAAGCTCCTCCACACTCACACTCGTGTCACGGATGAACGATTTCACTTGGCCCGGCCGCCTCCGGTCCTCGTGGTTCCTCAGCCCCGGCAGTGTCTGTGCCACAGCACCACCATCCCCAACACTGTCTCACCGGCACCAGGCTCGACCTCTACCTGCCCGGGTAGCAGCACCTGGGGGCCTCCGGTCACCTCCCGGTGACACCATCCTCCCGCCCCGGCCGCCCGAGCGGGGAGAGTCCCCGGGGGCGGCGGCCATTTCGGGGGCATGAGGGGAGTCACCCACGGCGACCCCCGCCTGGGGGTGACACAAAGGGGAAGGCGGCCCCCGATCCTCCGCTTCTCCCATGTGCGGGGGGGGGGGAGGAATGGGCAGGAATATTCTGGACCGAGGGAGGGGGATGAATAACTTGAATAAATCCGCAACAGAGCCGAGGGGGAGGGAGGGAAGGCGGCGGGTCATGTGAGGCACAGTCATGCTGCGGGCGGGGAAAGAGACGGAGAGGAGCACCTGGGGGGACGAGGCGGCCAGGGTGGTGGGTGGCAGTCGTGTCTGCCTGGCCGCCATGGCCGTAGCCTTGCCCCCTCCCCATCCCGGAGTGCCGCCATGAAGTGACGCCCCCCGCCCTGCCCTACCCTACCCTACCCTACCCTGCCCTGCCCTGCCCTTCCCCCTCCCCGGGCTCGGCGCCGCTCGGCAATTTCCGCCACGCGAACCGAGCCGATTTCCGCCGACTGGGGCCAGACGGGCTTTATGTCTGCCGGGCGGGCGCGCATGCGCGGCCGCCGCCATCTTACGTTGTCTCTCGCCTGCCCTCCCCTTTGGCGAGCTTTTCCCCCTCCCTCTCTCTCCTCCCCCCCGCAGCCCGGCGCAGCGCCCTCCTCCAGCGCTCCGTGAGGAGACGGGGCCGGGCGGGGGAGAGACCCGCGGCGGCGGCGGGGAAGCCGGGAGAGACCCGGAGGGAAGAAAGGACGGGGCAGCCGCGCAGGCGGGAGGAGGAGGAGGACTGATCCCAGGCGCGGTTCTGTGGAGGAAGAGCGGGTGCCGCCTGTTATAAAGGGGGAGGAGGCGGAGGGGGAAGGAAGAGCGTGCGGAGCGGAGCCTTCTCCAGAGACAGACAGACACAGAGGGAGGAGAGAGAGGCTGCCCGGCTGGCTCCCCCTTCCTCCCTCCCTCCTTTTCATGGACTCTCTTGTCGGGCTGCTGCTGCTTTTCTTCCCTCCTTATTCCGTCTCTTTCATACCCAAAATGATTCAGCTCCATGGCTGCCACTGACGGGGATGTCCCTGCCCGGCTCAGCCTGCCGCTGCCGCCCTGCTGTGAGCCAGTCCTGTACGTATCTGCGCTCTCCTACTACTACTACTACAGCGGCGATGGCGAGGGGCGCCGGCCGCCCGGCCGGGCTGCCCTGAGGGCCCTACTGGGCTTCCCTCGCCCCGCCGAGGAGGCGGCGGCCCGGCGGTGGCGGCGGCGGCCGCTGCGGGGAGGGCGGTTCTTACCGGCGAGCCGTGGGGAGGAAGGGGGTTCGCCCCCGGGGCCGGCCGGCGACCGCGGGCATTTCCTTCGGGGAGCGGCGCAGTCGGCTGGGGGGTGGCGGCCGAGAAGGAGGAGGAGGAGGAGGGTGGTGGTGGTGGGAATCCATAGGGGGTGTGGGGGAGGGAAAGGGAGGAAGAAAGTGAATGGCGGAGGATTGAAAGTGTCACATTCAGAGGCGGCGGAGGACCGGTGCTCGCCCCCTCCCTGTCTCGGAGGGGAGGAGGAGGAGGAGGGGAGGGAGGTGGTGGTGGTTAGCGGCGGTGCTGAGGCGCTTCAGCCCCGTGCTCTGCGGGAGCCGGCGGGCGGGAGTTGGGGGGGGGGGGGGGCGGGGGGGGGGGGGGGGCGGTTTGTGCGCGGTGTCTCTTTGCCCTGCCGTGAGCGCAAAGCTAACTGTGCGTGTGTGTGTCTGTCTCTCTCCATACCGGGGGAATTGCACTCTTAAAATACACCCGATACAATGCACCAGCCTGACTCAGCCGCAGACATTAGTGCTAGGAAGATGGCGCACCCGGCAATGTTTCCTAGAAGGGGCAGCAGCAGTAGCAGCGGCAGCAGCTGCGTTACTGCTCCCACTGCACCAGGTACCAGCGTTGGGAGCGCTGCCCTCTCCGCCGAGGATTATCAGCCGCCTTTGCTGGTCCAGCCGCCGCCTCCGTCTCCTGCAGCATCTTCCTCGGCGGGTCCACAGCCGACACCCCCTCCTCCACAAAGCCTGAACCTCCTCTCGCAGTCTCAGCTCCAGCCTCTCGCACAGACTGGAGCTCAAATGAAAAAGAAAAGTGGCTTCCAAATTACCAGTGTGACCCCTGCTCAAATATCAGCTAGTATGAGCTCTAATAACAGTATAGCTGAGGATACAGAAAGCTACGATGACCTGGATGAGTCCCACACTGAAGACCTGTCGTCTTCAGAAATCTTGGATGTTTCTTTATCCAGGGCCACTGACTTGGGAGAACCTGAGCGGAGCTCCTCTGAAGAGACTTTAAATAACTTCCAAGAGGCAGAGACTCCTGGGGCTGTTTCTCCGAACCAGCCTCATCTTCCTCAGCCGCATGCTCCTCTGCCTCATCACCCACAGCAGAGTGTTGTGATCAATGGAAGTGTTCACCCCCATCACGTTCATCACCACCACCATCTTCACCACCACCATCATGGACACCATCATCCATCGCATCCTGGGGTGGGCAGTGCCCCGATTTCTGGAGGACCACCGCCTAGTCCCTCATTTAGAAAACTATCAACAACTGGAAGCTCTGACAATGTTATATCAACTGCACCAGTTTCTGCTGCATCATCCACTGGTTCCCCGGCATCTGTTGTGTCCAATATCCGCACTACAAGTACTCCTGGCAATTTAGGTGTAAGTCCTGCTTCTGGAACTAGTACCTTAAACAATATGGGTGGTGGTAGTTCTAGTGTGGCAAGCAGTGTGCTTGGTACTATAAATTTAAGCAACATCACGAGTACTGGTAATGTAAATGCTTTGTCTGGAGCTAGCAGCAATGTTAATGTGAATATCTTGAGTGGTGTTGGCAATGGTACGAGTGCTTCCTCTAGTGTCATTAACAATGTTACTAATCCGACTGCAGGAGTGGCAGTGGGATCAAGCCAGCAGCAGCCTGCATCTGGCACGTCAAGGTTTAGGGTTGTAAAATTAGATTCTAGTTCTGAACCTTTCAAAAAAGGTAGATGGACATGCACTGAATTCTATGATAAAGAAAACACTGCTGCCGTTTCAGAGGGAGTAGCAGTAAACAAAGCAGTAGAGACGATAAAACAAAACCCGCTTGAAGTGACTTCTGAAAGGGAGAGCACCAGTGGGAGTTCTGTTAGCAGCAATGTAAGCACACTGAGTCACTATACAGAAAGTGTGGGAAGCGGAGAAATGGGAGCACCTACTGTGGTACAGCAGCAAGCCTTTCAAGGTGTGGGTCCGCAGCAGATGGATTTTGGCGGCGCTGCTCCTCCGGCAATTCCAGCATCTAGTATACCACAGAGTGTTTCTCAATCACAGCTTGCACAAGTCCAGCTGCATTCTCAAGACGTAAACTATCCGCAGCAGAAGCCAGGGGTCCAGCCTCCCGCACAGGCCAGTCTAACCACTGTTACTGGGGTTCAGCCAGCCCCAGTTAATATACTTGGTGTATCCCCATCTCTGGGCCACCAGCAACCTGCCATTCAAAGTATGGCTCAACAGCAGCTCCCGTACTCTCAGCCGGCGCAGGCTTTGCCGGTGGTACAGCAGCCACAGTTGCAGTACGGACAGCAGCAACCACCACAGCAACAGCCAGTTCCTACGCAGATGGCCGCGGGTCACGTTAAGCCGGTGAACCAAAGCTCTGTGACGGGGGCTATGCCAGACTACATTCAGCATCAGCAGATCCTCCAGACTCCAGCCCCTGCCATGCAGCCCAGCTCTGCAGGAGTAGGAGCCGGGCAGCCGGTTCCCGTTGCCCAGGCCCAGAGCATGCAGCCCTCAGTGCAAGCACATCCAGCCACTGCCCCAGCTCAGCCTGTTGCCCATGCCCCAGCGGCCATACCGGGTGTAGCCACCGGTGGTCAAATGCTGAACGTTGGGCAGCAAGGAAGTGTAGCCACTGTGGTGCAACCACCGTCTGCTGCGAACCAAATTCCACCTCCAGTCATGCCGTTGACGGCTGCTCCTCCATCTTCACAAGTTGTGCAGCCCGTGCAGACAGGAATAATGCAGCAGGGATTACAGGCTGGCGCGTCAGGCCTTCCTCAGCAAATGGTCATTGCTCAGCAAAACACCTTGTTACCTGTACAGCCGCAGGCACAAGGAGTGGAATCTGTAGTCCAAGGGATGACCGGCCAGCAGATGCCTGCAGTCAGCCCTATACCTTCTGCTAGTACTGTTCCTGCCCCAAGTCAAGCTGGTTCAGCTGTGCCTCCTGGCATACCTTCTGCTCCTATAGGTTTGGGACAGCCACAGAATATAGCCCAGGCTTCGGCTGTGCAGAACGGGAATCTGGCTCAGAGCGTTAGTCAGCCTCCCTTGCTCTCCACAAGTATAGGTATGCCGGTGGCACAGAGTGTGCCGCAGCACGTGCCGCTCAGCTCTACCCAGTTCCCCGCACAATCACTAGCTCAGTCAATTGTAAGCCAAATGGAAGATGGCAGGCGCCCTACAGAACCTTCCTTGGTGGGTTTACCTCAAGCTGCCGGTGGCGATGGTGGTGTCGGAGCATCGGCCGTTTCAGATGGCAGTAGCAGCAACGTGCCATCCTCTGCCTCCCTCTTCCCGCTGAAGGTGCTGCCGTTGACGACGCCTCTGGTGGATGGTGAGGATGAGAGGTAAGGCGGCCTGTAGCTCTATTGAAAGATAGACTGCCTGATGGTTCCATTTGCACTAACTTGCAGGTCTCGGTACGGCCGTTCTGTGAAATGAAGCGGTGCGATGTTTTTGTCTTAATTAGAAATATTGTTTTTCGCAGGTCCCGAGGCACGTAGGTATTATGTTGAAATACTTGTTTTTTCTCTTGAGGGGGTGGGTTGTATTGATTATGCTCTGAAACTACTGCGTGGGTAAATTGTGTTTTAACAATCTCTGACAGTGTGTATATTCACATTGTGTAGAAGACAAAAGAATACTGTGGAATGTGGGTATGCTAGTGGTGATTGTAGTTTAGATTATTTATTACAGTGAAATAATTAATATTTATTCTTAGGTGGATTCTTTTTTTCACAAGCCTAGACTTCATCCTGCCTCAGCTTCTCATTTTCAAGTACTGACTTTACTCAGGTTGAACCAGTTGCGAGTCTGTGGTATATGTAGAAGCCTTCTCTTTGACAGCCAAGAGATGCTCTAGGCAAATGAGTTTGGTGGGAAAAGGGAGGTTCAGCAACACCGTTGTGGCTCTTCAAATTGAACTTGGGGCACTTTTGGTCTCGGTGGTTTCGCTTCAAAGCATGAATCCATTGTGTGAGCTGCTCAGGCCTGTGGAGGGATGGTGAGCCTTTGGGTCTGGTGCACCAGTTCTGTGCAGTCAAAGTAAGAAACTGCACATGTTCTCCCACCTTTACCTTTTCAAATAAATGACCACTGGCTGGTCTTACAACAGAATGTGCACGTGAATATTCTCATTTCTTTGACAGTGTGTGCAGAGAAGCTGTATCAGTTGTGATAGGCCCTTGCATGTGCAGGCTGAAGCGATCCGAACAGCAGTTTTGAAGTGCAATTGTTTGATATTAATTATGCGTAGAAATTCCTTGCTGTGTTGAGGACCTCTTATGATACATGTTTACAAATGGACAGGAAGGCTGTGGCGGTTCTCCCAAAGAACTTGTCTGAGGATAAGCTTCGGTAATGGGAGAAGTAACTTTAAGATAAATAGCCTGCCTTGAGAATGTGGGAGAGGACAGAAAAGAACACTGGAAAAGAAAAACTGAGTCTCAAGTGAAGAGACAAAATAAAGCACTAAAAACAATGTGGGAAAAATGCCGTAGCAATGGGAGGTGAAATACTTCTTAAATATCTTCTTGTTGCCATAACTTAAATCAGGAGTAAAATCAGTGGACAAACTTTACTTAAAAAAAAAAAAAAAAGAAAACACTAAAAAAACCCCCAGGTTGCTGGGAGAGGCTGGATTCTTTTATTAATATTGAAAACACTAACTCTATCAGCAGTCTCTGATTATGTTGATCATGAGGTGTTGACTGTCTTAGTGGCTTTCATCATGTCTTTCTAAGATGCCAGAGAGCTGTAATGAGTAGCAGCTTGCCTTCCAGGAGTGCTAGAAGACAAGTTCCAACACTGTTTCATTCTGATTATGTTTTTTAGTCAATAAATACAGGAAGGTGGTAGAAGACATACTGATGTGTTAAAGCCCATAGTGTCACTATTATGCTACTAGCAGCCACTTTTCTCAAAAACCTCTTTTGGTTTTCCTACCTTCAGTATTTCTAAACCAGAACACTAATCCTTTTCTTCATGGGTCTCATTGTGTCCTGTGATGTGGGTTGTTGGTGGTTTTTTTTCTGTGTTGTTTATTTGCTTTTTAATTTTTTTAACCAACTGAAAAAGCCTCCTGAGTTTTCTGGGGATCCCATCTGAGTAAGAGAACCGTAAACTCATTGATACTCAGTGTTTTGGAAAATGACATCTAGCACGTGACTGTACCCTGATTTTAAGAGCATATGTTAGCTGTTTGTCACGATTGGTAGTTTTTCCAGGGTGTTTAAATCCCTCAGGGTAACAATAGCCAGAAATACCTTCTTCCTCTGCTATTTGGCTAGCCAAAGATCATATCCTTTCTTCTCTCATGCACGTTGTGTCTTTGTTCAATCTGTCATCTCCAGGTAGACTACACTTTTGTTTAGCTGCAGTTGGAAAATCATTTAGATTCTTTACAGAGCAGGATATGACTCTATTAAATGGAGACCAAAAATAATTGTGTTTTTTTGCATGGTTAGGTCACTTTTGTGTACAATTAGATAATTTACAGCAGCACTTCTCCTTGTATATCTGCCTGTAACATAAAAACTCAGTGAAATTGCTTCTGTTTCCGCTTCCAGGGGATCTTAGGGCAAGGTATTATTTGTATTGTTGTCTTGGCTGGAATTTCATTTGGTATGGAGTTTAGACCTCATCACTTACTAAGGGTAGTGTGAGATACGCTGTTACTGTGCTTGGCTCCTCACTTCTCTGGCCCTTGGATGTCTCTAACTAGAGTTCTCTTGGGAGTTTTTTGCCTGTTTGTTAGATCATTCTCCCTTTTACAGGAGGTAAAGGGTACTGTATTGTAAAAGTACATAAACATTTAAGAAGAAGATACACTGTAAATGTACATGTATAAAATCCCCATTTCTGTCTCACGTATGCACATGTGCGTATATATCACTGACGATTTATATCGATACATCCCAAGTGATTCTAAACCTGACAAGGGAAATGGTAGGAGAAAGAAGTGATGACATAATTGGGCCAGTGAAGAAGCTGTAAAATTCCATTTAGTGTGCCTTTGAACAAACATCTGACCCATGTAATACCTTGTTTAGATTAACTCCCAGCTTTTGTTAAACCTGTATATAATTGCATTTAAAGACACGCCAGTATCTTTAAGTCTTTAGCCCTGCTCAGTTTTTAGAACAACTTTTGCAGCTCTTTCTATGTCTGTTATCAGGGCATGGCCTTCTATATATATACAGTATGGAGTGTATGTGCTTTGAAAACTGTAACCTTTATTCCCCTAGTATGAAGAATTTTTTTTTTTTAATCGTCACTGTGACTTGAAATAAGAGATACTAGAAATAAACTGCTTGGCAGAATGTTGTATGTAAAATTGTTTTGCAGGCCTCATTTATTAAAGGGAGGATACAAGTAACACCACTATAACTTCACTATTAAAAACAAACCAAAAAACCCCAACCACCCTAACCCTAGTTCTTCTGACTAGTCTTTCTTCAGCCTGTTGAGTATGCCATAGATGTGTTTATGTTGGTAGATTCATCATCTCTTCTAATATTTCAATCTACAAAAATGCAGGGCAGTTTTTTGGATGTTAAATATCTTTTTTTTCTTAGCTTGAATTATGGTATGGATTCATTTTAGTGCATGATTCTAATTTAGATTCTTGGATTTGCAGCAGTTACCTCAATTTATTCATCTCAGTTACTAAATCCTGTCAATTTTAGAGGTGTCCTTTTGAGCTTAGTGTTTCATGCCTAGAACTATAGGAGAGAATTTCTTCTATATTTATGCTTTTGAAACTTATGTAAAAATACATATGTACGCTGCAGTGAATTCTTTTGTGTATGAATAATTAGTATTGCAAAATCAGTTTTATATCTACGTAGACAATGCTTTATTATGCTATAGATGCTTGCAATAAGATTTTGTACAGGCTCGTGTACTTCTTAAATTACTTGTAAAGTGAAAACTTAAAAAATCAACGGATTTTGCAGTATTTATAAAGGCTGCTGTAAGTGAATTTAAAAATAGCTTAATCTGAGACATTGTTTACCATTACTCAAAAGCAGATTTTGTAAATGAAGGATAAGAGAACTAATAACTGTCTCCCTGTCCTTGACATTTCCTGTAGAGTTGCTTGCATTCTTTAGTCTGATCCAAGTTGTTTTCACCTGTTTATGCATTTCATCCAACAGTGAAACAAAAGAGGAAGGAGGAAAAGGTGGCAATAAACACATAAAACTGACATAGTATTAAAGTATTCTTTATTATCTAACATCTCTCATAACTTTCGTCCTGAAGCGAAATTTTTATTAAAAGATACCTTTTCAGTTGGACAGAGGGGGGAAAAAAATATGGAGGAAATGTTTTCCATGTAGCATGTATGTTTTGGCTGCTTATTCTGTGGAGAGGTTGGAAGATTAAAACTGAATGTGAGAAGTGAAAGGCTTGTGAACAGCCTTTGAGAATCTCTCAAAGTAGTGGCATCTAGTACCAGGCTTGTAAAGCAAGGGTACAGTCAGAAAATTGGATGAATTTTCTTCATGTCTGCAAGCATGGAATAGGAAGACTGATCAAGTACAACTAAGATTTTTATAGGTGTAATTGAATACTTCTTGAAGATGTTAGTAACCAGTAGTGAATGAATATATTAAAATAGAACTGGAAGTTTCAGTTAAACATTATTTTTTGATGTGGTAATTATTTTTCATATTTATTTTTATTTTGTAAGATGATTTAGAGTTTATATGGGCTTTTTTATGTACTGTAAGTTTTGCTTCTGTGTATTTGAAAAAGGGAGAAGATGCTTTTAGAAGATACTGTACAACAAAGGATTTATGGTGGCTTAGGATAGATATATGGTGGTATTTTGTTTCAGTTGCATCCTAGTGACTGTGGTGTTATTTTCCATTTTCCAGATTTTAAACTTGCTTCTTGCCACCAATATGAAAATTGCATGACTTCAGTTCTAGGAGATTGACTGTTTATTAAAGTTTCTTCATATCTTCAATTTGGCTATTTATGGAACATGAAAAAATAGTTGCCCTCGGTAATGGCAAATCACATGAGTAAAAAGAGAGCACTGGTGAAGAAAATGTGGTTGCTGTTGTGTCATGCTGACAAGTCCAGCTTCTCACTTCATCTGATGAAATAAAATACCTCTTGTTGGCAGAATTTGCTTTGTTAGCTCTCTGCCCTAAGTAAAGAATGATGAGGAATTTAGGGTCTGTGCTTTTTATGTCTGCTGGCTGGTTGTAGGTGGCAATACCTCTTTGGATGGACCTTTTTTTTTTTTTTTCTGGTGTCTTTTATAGATGCATTTTCTGAATGCCATGATGTGCTTTGAACTAAGGATAGCTACAGTGCTTGGTATTGCACTGTCTTTAAAGACCGGAAGAACCAACAGATTTCTGGGGGTTGTAAAAGCAGTAATTTAGCACTTAAGATAAGGCAGGTTGTTGGAGATGCTGAGAAATGTATCCTTCAAACTGATAACTTGATTTCCAGGAAATGGTCCTTAGCACTACACTTCTTGCTGCTCTTTGGAAATTGTTCAGTGTATAAAAATCATCTGTGTATGTAAAAACAACCAAACAAAAGGTTTTAAAGGTATTTTGTGTTGAAAAGCAATCTTTTGTTGGAGTTGCATTCTTTATGTTAAGTCTAATCTGGAAATTAGAATTACCTGTTTATGAATTAGTGAAGTGCTTCAGCCTTTACAAGTTACTGTGATCAAGATAATGCCAGTAATGACTGTAATAGTCAGTGGTAGGCTAGCAAAGTTATGAGGATGGAAGGGGAAAATAATAACAATAGTAATAATAATAGTACCAAAAAATTAAGCCCCCAAAATCTTAATATGCCTTGGTTTAGCATAGGTAAAAAGACATATGGAGAGCACACCTGTGCTACAAAAAGAACCCCTTTAATAATGCTGGCCAATTTAAGAGGATAATAAAGTAAATAAGCCTTTTCAGACCCAACAGCTTAGGAAGTAGATCCAGTTGTAAACAGTGGTGGTGTTAGTACAGTCTTTTAGAAGAAGAAACTATGCACACCTGAATATCCGTGTAATAAAAGCAAGTGTATTCTTGGTATGACCTTTTTGTGAATAATGTGTGATCTGGGTGTGCATTTTGGTGGAGGTGATATATAACCAAGAATAGAGAAGAATAGTGTCTTTGTTCTCATTGATTTAATGCACTGGTTCTTTTTCTGTTCTTGATTAATTTATGAGACTAAAATGTGCTGTGTGTAATACGTATTATACTTCAACAAATGATAGACCCCCTTCTAAAAAAAGTTTTCAGTGCCTTTCATTTACTGCACTTAAGCCACCAAAGGTAATGCTGTTAAGCAAAAGCATGCTTTATCAGCATAATAAGCAGGGACTAAGGGTAAGATTATTCAGTAAATTATTTCATGGTAATGATCACCATAAATAAGGAACTAGTTTATTCTCGGAGTGATTGTTCAAGAAACCATAGCCTAAAGCTAAGATGCAAAGAGCTCTTGAGTGACTGGAGATACCACTTTATTTATTTTAGTCTGTTCTGAAGCATTCACGGAGTTACAAACTGCACGGTGGAAGCACAGCATAATTATGGCATCACACTGGAGCACCTAATCATCCTTCTGGCTTAACGTCTTGCAACACTTTTAACTCTTGGTCTGTCTTTGGAATTTGCTAACAAGGGGAGTAATTGTGCTACAGTCAGTTGTGGTGTAGAAAACCTTGCAAAGTAGAATCTTGAACACTTGTTTTGATAGAGTAGAAAAGTCATGGTAACCTCATTCACTTTTTTTTTGTTATTACACTTCCTTTAAATTATTTTGGCTTTTTTTTATGCTTCTGAAATGACTCCTGAATTTATTTTTTTTGTGCTCCACAGTCTTGTGGATCTTGTCTTCATCTAAGTTGTTTTAATGCTGTTGGTAATTTAAACTTTTTTTTTTTTAAATTCAGTGAGTAATTTACATAATTTCACTAGTCTTTTATCACAATATTTAAAATTAGAGAAAGCGTATATTGAGCCTAAATATAACTTAAATTACAAAGTTTAAAACAATGTTATATGAATTGTTAAAAAATACCCAAACATTTAAACTGGGCTGTATAAACACAGGAATATATTTGACTCTGAAGTGTTTTTCCATATGTCCATGAAGTCGTGTATGTTTCACCACTGTATGAAGCATGAAAAATTCACGTCAGTATGGGTCCTTAGATCAAGGTGTGTTGTCATGTTTTTAAAATTTTTTTCTTTGTGTTTAAATGTTTATATTATACTGCTTTCATGAAGTATGTAGGAATGAAGCTTCATATATTGATTACCTTTGACAATCAAGACATATATTTAAGTACTGTAGATGTTTAAGCTTGAAGCTCTTGTCTCAGTTCATACTTCTCATTGCAGTACAGAGCTAGCGATGGGCCAGGAGAGTCAGGGTAATTTTTCCTTTGTTCAGCAGAGAACTTCTACCCTTTATTATTAGCCTTTCTCACTGGGGATTGTAGATAGTCTACAAGCTGAAATGGGTGCAGAATTTTGAAAGTACGTTAAAAAAAATAGAGTAGGATGAAAAGCAATTTGAGTGGTTTTTATCATTCAGGAATTAGAAGTTTAAGGTATTTTGAAGCTGACTAATCCTCATAGAGGGACAAATGCAGGTAGGACTGATATTTGTTTTTTCTTAAGGAAACTTTCCGAAAGCTGTGCTTTGTGTTTATTTTAATAAAACTTGAGGAGTATCTTGATCATCTGTTTATATACTTTTGAATAACCCATTCTTTTGAGTATAGTGGAGGAGTACAGACTTATAAATTGCTTTAACAGGCAGCAAGCAGAAGATCTTCCATAAACTTAAGTCGAACAGAAAGATACAGATGGGCCCACAGTCTGTTAAAAAATGTAGGCAGAATTTCTCATAAGGTATAGATTTGGTAGCAACTGGAAGTTGTTTGTAGAGTGTTTTCTAACCTGCTGCTTATATGTGCTAAAACCACTTGGCCAGGCAAATTGTTTAAACCTCTGTGTGACTTAAGTACTTGTCCAGCCTTCTGTTTGTGTGTCTTTTGGGCTTTTTTGGTTCTTTTAATTAGCATGGATATCCAGCAGGAATTTTTCAGGGGTCTGCTTTCTTCATATGTATGAAGATTGAACTTCTCCAGCAGTTGCCTAAGTGGCAGTAGCAAAGTATTAGGGATGCTATTGAAAGCTGCTGAAAATGTGGGTACACATTCAACAATAGTCAGTGTCTTTCTGCATTTAGTAATTGTGGCGTTTTTTTACTACTATACTTTAGTAGTAAAATGTAGTAGATGAGTTATGGAGATCAGGTGATTTCAGCACACAGTGCTATTAATGTATGCTTATTTCTGTATCCTCAGTGTTAACAGTTGGTTTATTCCTGGAAGATCAGAAGGTGCAAATCAAATCTAAATTACACCATTTTTTTGTGGACATTGCTGATTTTTTATTTGTTTGTAATTAATGTTCTTATGGGTCAGTAACAGTCCTAGTTATTGGTAAACTAGTGTTAGTCTTTGGTCCTTACATACCCAGTCAGCAGTCCTTTTAATTGCAGGAAGTGTTACGTTTCTGAACGCAGTACCTGTTGTGAATTGTTCCTCTTCAGTTCAGAAAGGGTATTTTCCTTTGAATCATTGTAAACAAATGTGTGGTATAGAAATACCATTTCATGTTTTTCCCAGTAACTTTGAACTCCCTGTGCAATGTAGAGGGATGAAATCCCTGTCAAGATGAGAGAAAACTCAAATGTCTTTTAAGCTTCCTCTGACCTTCGCTTCACCCAACTCTGTCACAGTTGTGTATAGATGGGAGGGAGATGATGACTGACAGTCATAACTTGCATATAAGAAAGCGTAGAAATCAAAGAATTCAAAGTGTAATTACTAAAATTTGTGTTTCTGATTATTTAGTACAGTTATAGTCAGTAATGAATATTGTGATTACAGATAGACCCAATAACTCGGGTATGATTGCTTTGACTTCTGTTGTGACTGCAATTTTGAAATACTTCTTTTTCTAAAGAAGAGCAAGTGAAAACTTCAGGCAAAATCTGAATTATGAGTGACTTGTTCAGCACATACTGCCTCTGAGTATGCATAAAGCATAAAAAAAACCACCCCAGCTTCTATAGATTTCTTGGAAGATTATTTTCAGCTTGGTAATTTTACTGTATGATACTTTGACAAACATACATAATGTGTTTTTCTACCATCTGAAAAGATTACATACTCCTTGAGGAAGTCTGTCTGTGGACTATAAACAGCATTTTAATTCTTACTTTCTGGTTGTGTTTGACAGAAGTGGAAGGCTTTTGTTTCCTCTAGGATTTTTGAGGATTCATGCGGCAGTGTCTGCCCTACAGAAAGGCACGTAAGGGGAAGCAGAACAACTCGGGGTGTTTCATGATTGTTGTGTGTAGTAGTAATTGTTGTTGTCCTTTATTGTCACTTGCAGTACAGGATACTCAAACTCTGGTATCACTGACAACTGGCAAGGAAGGATTTTGTAGTAAAATTTAGTTTGTATTCAGTGTTACTGTTTGTCTGTTACCAGCTGTTCAGTGAAAATCTTGACCTGGCCTTAACTTGAGATGTCTGCTAAACATCTTGATTAATTCCTTTTTTTTAATTCTTTGGCCTAAAATTCTGAAGGCTGTATATCTGTATACATGTGTATGAGAACATATAAACGTTTAATTCTTTTTTTTTTTTTTTTAAAAAAAAAACCAACATAATAAACCTGCTGGTGAGATAAGGAGCAATTGCTGCTCTGTTGGTTTCATTTCTTGCATTCTTACAAAATAGGACCAAGTGAAAATAAAATAAAAGGAACTATGAGTTAATGACTACATACTTTAAGTACTTGTTAAGTAATTTACTGTAGCACTCAAATGAATTCAAGGTATAAATGCCCCTCTTTAATCTATTGAATGAGGTTATTATGTTAAGAATGGATCAGCATATTGCACTGCCAAGTGTTTCTTTAGTGGGCCTAATATCCTAAATTAGGTGAAATGGCAAGTTACTCATAAATGTTCAGGGAATGGGGCGGGATGTGCATGTGCCTCCATGTTCTCGTCTTTCCTTCCAAGTTTGTGAGACTTTTTCCAATTCTTTAATTGCTTGTGAAAGAGAGGAGTTCCCCAGCACGTATTTGATTGGAGAGAGAGGAGGGAGGATAGAAGGTGTGAAATGTCTGTGACGGTGGTTTTGATTTTCTTCTTTCTTTTTCTGGTAGGGAAAGGGATTTTAATTTTTGAAATAGTATCAAGCATGTGTGTGTTAGAGCCAAGTATATGCAGTTGTTGGCAATACAGCCTCTTCTTTATGGGATAGTAGCTAAAAGGCGTAGTTGTGAATTGGGGCTCTGATTTTCTGGCTGCTTTATAACAAAAAGCAGAAAAGATGATACTATAGGATTTGCTGTTCTGACTTTGATATTATTTTTTAATTCATTTTTTAAGGCAGTCTTCCTTTAAAGGAAGCAAAATCTTACATGTTTGTAGAGCAAAGCAGGATAGGAATCTGTGTATTCCTGTAGAGAATGAGGTACCCTGTTAATACTGAAGTACACCATTTCTAGGATGAGTGGGTTGAAATAGTTGATTCACCCTTTTGTCATGAAAGCGTAGGGTAGCACCTCCTGTAAAGTTTCACTGACTGTGCTCTTCAGATGTGCTCTTGGTGCTGCTTGCATATGCTTCACACAGTGAAGTAATTGAGCAGCCTTTTTATTTTATTGGCATTTAACATGTAAATGGTACACAATGGTTTGCATGAAGATATTTTCAGCTTCCAGGAGTACTGTGCTCTGTGGAAGGGGCAAAATATTAACAGGTTATAGCAGACAATTGTGGCTAGCAGTAGTTAACTTCAATTTTTGTATTTGCCTGACCACCACAATCCAGTCTCTGGGAATCTTTAATGTGTATATTTACTGTTTAAATACTTAAAATATTTAGAACATACTTTTTTAGTGCCTGTGAAACTATTGGATGAAAGTGTTCTCTCTGAAAGCATCGCGAACAGCCCTCCAAAGGGGTCTGTAAAGGACATTGGAAATTTAGTGTTCATAAGTTCTTTCAGAAGATTGTCTTGATATTTAATGACCTAAAAAGTGTTTAAGAAAACCATGGAACCCTCAGTTTAAATACTTTTTAATTGGAGAGATGTTTAAAGAAGCTTGCGTTTTTTTTAAAAAAGTTTTATTTTTAAGAGGAGTTCTTTCCTACACAATCTATGAACATGGTAGACTAAACCATTCTCAATGTTTTAGGAACATGTACATTTTATAAATACCTAAAATGATTTATTCATTTTTATATTTCAACAACCACAATAAAAATCCCCCCTATTGGAATAACTTTTTATAAAAATGGAGTTTGTCTATTATATTAGATTGAAAGGACAGGTCAGATCAACATAAGATCTATCCAGTTATCCAAACTCCTAAACACTCTGTCTGTCTGTCTTCTGCTTTGACTTTTAAAGTCTTGTAATTCAGTGAATTTATAGGTATTCTTTAGAATTACTTTCTCAAAGTTGCTGTCAGATAATTCTGGAAGGTACTTGATGATAGGAACTCCATGTGCTGTATGTGCCTTAAGAGGGAAGTTGATAGCTTCTGGATTAAGTCTGCAGATTAAGTGTATGCAGACAGGTTTTACCATAGTTTTCTTAGTGTGATCACTAGAACAGTCATGCAGATTGCATTCATCAAATAATATTGCCATGTAGCTTTACAGAATTTGGCATAGGCAACTTGGCACTGTGAGGTCTGTGTAAATTTGTTTCCTGTAGTAAATTGCAATATGTATTTGGAGGTGTTCTGTAAATGATGTGCTAGAACTTCTTTTCTACTGAAAACTTCAACTTCTTGGGCACCATTCTCCAACATATAACTCTAATATGAAAAATCATTATCTTCTGTAGCATTTTATGTAATAAATATATAATCTATTTCAGGTATAAATTTATAATGAAGTTATTAAGATTATTTGTCCCTGTGCAAAATACTTTAAGCATGATGGGTGAACACTGGAGATGTTTTAATTTTTGCTCATCAGTTGCATGTTTTCAGACACTGATTTATGTTGTCTGCTTCTAATGAAGAGGCAAGATTTGAAAACAAAGTCCTTTCAGAAATCATGAAGTTGTTGGAAAGATCTACATTTTGCTTGAGAAGTAAGAGTTAAAAGAAGTAACTACCATTGGTAGTCTACTCTCCCTAAAGCAACCACAGAAGAAATGTACCAAGCAAACATAATTGCTGGGAAAAAAAAAAAGCCTTTTTTCTTTATGAAAGAAGATCAAGCCATGTCTGAATACTTTTTAATTATAGTGTCTGTCAGTGAATGTGTGACCAGTTTCTGTAAGATTGTGCTTAAGTGCTAAATAAAGGTTGTTTGTAATCTCAAACTGGTAAGATAATGGTTTGAAATGCAGTGTCTGAAAAGAGATTTGCAATTTCTTTCTAGTGAAGTAAGCAGTTTTTTATCTCTAAGTAAATTGATGTTAGTGGGTTGAACTAGGATTGCACAGACGTGAAACATGAAAATTAAGACACACTCTTCAGTTCTGGCTTTTCTGAAAACTAAAACTAAATAATAATAGTGTTTGAAACACGGCAATAAACACCTAAAATGCCAGGAAGGCTGCTGATGGCTTGGCAGCTTGAACTTCTCGAAGGACATACTTGTGTTAATTCATCTGATTGAGTAATTTATAACAATAGTAGAAGAAAGTGCTGGTGGAAAAAAAGAAGCTGAATAGAGCTCTGTGGAGAGCATGAAAAATCTTGAGTTGAGGTTTGCATTTTGGAGCAGTTTGCAGTGGAGATTCTGAACTCTTAGCTTTTTCCAAGAAAGCTTTCTAGGAACATATGTCTGTTACCTTCAATGTAATTTCTTGGGAAGTGATGGAAGAGTATCTCTCCTCCTTCGTGGCCTACAGCCAGAGGCCCACTGCCATAGGCAGAAGCGACTAGGGGAGAAGCTTTCAGTCAGGTAAAGTGGATTTTGTAGGGTCTGTTTAGTATGACCAAGTGTTGTGGGGATGCTGTGTATCCTTGGAGGTGACTGTTGTAGTTGATACTTAAGTTTTGAGCACTTTCCAGAATTATAAGTAATAGAAGCAGTCGGTTGATGTTAATTGTAGACTTCTCAGGTTAGTGTTCTTTATGTGCTTGCAAATTGCATTTTAACACTTCCTAGTTTATTTCCTTGATGTGAATTGTTTGTATTGTTCTGCATACATTCCTAAGTACAGGCTTCAGAACTGTATTTTGCTCCTTTTCTGGTAGTCTTGTCAAAATGCAACACTTGCAGAGCTAGATTATGCTGTTTGAGCTCATATATCCTGTTTCTAAGCCTGGAATGGTGTCTTACAGTTCTTCTGCCTTAGCACTGTGTCCTGTGCTTTTTCCATTTATCCAGTTTAGTTCAGCATCTGCTGTTCTTTGCTTGAGAACTCTTTGTGAATGGTAAATATTTTGGTTCAGGAAAACAAGGCAGTCTGTTGGTGAGTCTTTATAGCAGAAGATAGGTAAGAAAAAGGTTGTTATGAGTGATTAATTAAATGATGAGTTTGCCAGACTGTGGGAAGATCTCCTTTTGCATTACTTTCCTCTCTTACTCATAAGTAAGAGAGTCACTTGTACTTGACCAGAAGCCCTCTGTGTTGTCCTTGTATGCCATTGTCCTTGTCGTCCAGGTTTGCTTTCTCCTAACTTTTGGTGCCAGCAGGAAGTGTAGCTGGTGTTAGGGACAGTTACCTTTCCTCTTCTCTTCCTTCACATATTGTTCTCCAAGTACAGTGGAGTGTCTCATGTGGTCACTTCTGCCTTCCTAAGGATTTACTATTCTTTTCCACTATTACTGTGATGAATTAATATATTAAAGAGATTTGAATCTGTTGCCAGGTGTACCAAAATGGTCATTTGGTTTTAGTGTGGACAGATACAAAGCCCAGAGTGTTCCATCTTGTAAATCAAGTGAGTGCTTTTAACTTGAGCCTTGGGAAACAAAAAGCTAATGAGTTACGGCCTGCTGTGTAGCTGGAGCTTGTCCTAAACTTCTGAGAATTCAATTGTGGTGGTGTATTTTTTTTTTAATGACTAAAGATGATCTGCAGGGATTAGAAGGAATTCAAAATGAAGTGAGTAGGTAATACGTAAACCAAGA
Organism: Scolopax mira; assembly: GCA_004320125.1. NCBI lineage: Eukaryota > Metazoa > Chordata > Aves > Charadriiformes > Scolopacidae > Scolopax > Scolopax mira. The sequence goes on from BJBW01006684.1 coordinate 43,604, forward strand.
AACAAATCTCTAAAGCTAATGGTAAACCTACATCTTATGATTGAGACAATGACTCATAAGGAGCCTAGAGCTATGATAACATATCCACTTTTTGGTACTTAAATTATAAATGAGAACTAGTTTAGAACATGATCTGGACTTCATGTGCCCTCAAATAATTCAGGAACAAGAGGACACTGCACCTCCCAGGTCATCCTGCCTTGAGGCCCTCAGTTGTGATAACCCCTCTAAGAGCCTCTGTGGATAACTCCATTAGCTCTTGCTAATGAATAAATAGGCGAGTACCAGGCACTTAAAATTACCAGGTTCTCAATTTTACAGCTGCTTGCGAAGGACTCGGAATAAAAGATGTGAAAAGCTTCCTGCGCTGCTGCTTCCCATTCTGTCAGGTAAAAAGCTGTTACCAAAGCTTCTCTGAACTGCCTTCGCAGTAAAAATAAATAAATGAATAAAAATTTGAACCAAACAGTTCAGCTTGATTCATGCCTGTGTGGTCACATGTGCAGCCAGGGCACTAATGGTCACTTTAAAGAGCATTACCAGGACTCTGAGATGTGGCATAACTTTTTCAAAACACTCCCTCATCACACTGGTGCTTTTTCAAATACTTTAGTAACATTGAGGAGGAATTTGACTTTAGGCTACTAATAAATTCTGGAGCACGTTTTTCAGGACTTCCGGATTTCTAGAGTTCCTGGCGTATCAGATGCCCTGCAGATCAGCAAGCACGTCACAGGTCACTAAACCCTAAAGGAGACAAGTAATCTACTTAGGGTTTTTTTTTCTGACTTTATTTAGAACTTCTAGTTTATAATATAGTGAAAATAGTCTTCTTTTAATTGTGTTGTATTTCTGTTTTAATTGGAATACTTACACAGAGTAGCATGTGTGTATCTTGTCCAGTCTGTGGAAATGAATGTTTTGCCTAATGAGTATGTGCTTGGAGAAGACCTGAGTATGATCCCCAAACCAGTCCCATTGTGTGAAGGATTTAAGTCAAGACTTGGGTTAAGCAAACCCCATGTATTTGCCTGTTTCTGTCCTAATCATGTGTTTTTGGCTAAATATTAGTATTGTATTTGGTGTACAGCACCTCTTCCCAGGAATCCTACTGCAGAAGCTGGAGGAGTCTGCAGACTTTTCAGGGGTTGTACTTGGTGTTCGGAGAGAATGTTTGATTAGATTTTAAAGTGGAATGGTGTGTATTATACATAAATAACGCAGTTGTGTTTCAAGTTAGCAGTAAAATGAGTAATAAATTTAGAAATGCAGGAAGCTTGTTGATCTTGTGGAAAATACAAAAGGTTTGGTAAAACTTTACTTTTTTCAAATCAATCACAGTTACTAAAGCCTATTAGATAACAGATACAAACTGTTATGGTATCTAGAAAATTCCCTGTTGGCTGCAACATCATGTAGTATTGGGGGAAATTACTAAGTTTGGCTTAGAATACAAAATTCAAAAAAACCAAGGTAATATACTCCCAAGTCATTGCATGGCATATAACTAATGTCTAAGACCAGTTAGCAGATGGGATTTTACTTGGTGTCTTGGCATGAATTTCTATCTAATAAATTTTTGTCTGTAACCTGTTTTATGTAAGAAGTTAATCTTTCCATTACCTTATTGAAGCATCTTGAATATGAGAGTAGAAAGTGCTGTATAACACTAATGAAAATAGGATTAGCCAAGTGTTCTACTTACACTTTGACTACTACTGAGGAAATTTATTTCTTCCTCATGCTGGATAGTCTGTGTTTGGAAATTTTCATCATATTATATTCTAGGTGATATTGGAAAATGCTGTGTTTATGGGAATTCTAAGGTGATAAATTGTTCACTTAGTTTTGAATACCGTAACTTCTCAGGAAATGGGTACAGAGTTATTGGAAGTGGAATAAAGTACCCATAAAGAAATAACAACCATCATTCTTATTATGTTAGTGCTTACCACATGCCACAGCTCACATCTGCTGGAAGAGGGACAAACATGAGCATCTTAAATTCTTAGAAGATAAAATGTGGGCTAAAGATTGGTGAGGCAGATGCAATGACATGTATAAACCACTTATGTGTAGCTTTACTCTTAAGAAAATGTATCTGACTCTCTATAATATAGCTTTGTTGCTATCTCTAAAGCATCCTAGGAGAAAGGGATCTGAAGAAATTTGTGACTTTATTGATCTGTGGTTTTTTGTATTTGATTTGTATCGTGAAAAAGACAGCAATTTGTATATTGCTGAGTAATGCAGGACTTCAGGGCCTTTGAAGATCAGGAGTAGAAGCTTGACTGTAGGGGACACAGAACACAGAACAAAGAGGGATGCTGATAATTAAGACTAAAAAGAGTGTGTTCTCATGGAAGAAATCTTCTGGTGAAGAATGTTTATAAACACTGGTGGGTGAGGAGGGGTAGGTAGGAAAATAAAGCCTTGACCATTGTAAATATATCCTCTTCCTCCAGGTATTACTCTGTAACACTGTATAGTGTTTCAGCCCTTAATTTTAAGCTGACACGCGTATTCAGTATGTTTAGGTGTATCGAATTAGACTATATTAGACTCCTTTTTCAGAAGCATTTTCTACACTGTCATTGAATTATGATCTAACAAGTGTTAATTCTTGTCTTTTCCATATTCATGGTATTGTGGAAACATTTTTTTAAGACATGCACGTAAGAACTGTATGTGCATGTTCTTCTTCCCACATATACCAGGATATGCCTGTGATGAATGGTTCAACACTACAAGCATCTAAACTGCTCTCAACATGCCATGCAATTCTGTAGAACACCGGCTGCTGCGTTGGATAAGTGTATAAATCTAATTAGTCTAATAACTTAGTACCAGTAATTTTAATATGTGCCTTTTGCACAAACTTCTGTTATGAAATCAGTTATGATTTTAGCAGAAGTGTTTGAAGTATGCAGTACTGGTTAAGAGGCTGTGGTGATGGAAGGGATGTTACTTCTGCTGGGTGAGGACTTAAGGTAAGATGCTCCTGATAGACCTCTTAGCCTTCTTTTTAATTACTTCAAACTAAGTGTTGACTCTGTTTCGCCTTTGAAAAGGATTGTCACTGCTGTTCTGGTTTTGGAAACAATCGAGCTTTGCTTTTGTAATTAGGGGTTTGAGACTAATGGAAGAAAATTATTAAAGGTATTGCTGAGTGTTTAGATACTTTGGTTAACTGATGTGGCTTAAATACTTTTTTAAACGGCATACCAAAATAGTACTGAAACTCTTTTAAGTTAAAAGAAAAAATATATAGAAAATCATGTGCATAGAGTGAGGAAAAAAACAAAGCTCAGAGGAAAAAATAAGGAAGCTAAAACAGCTTAGTACCTAATTGGTACTGGGTAAATTGCTTTGAAATCAGTGACTCCTAATGTCAGTGCCCTTGAAAAATGTAAAGGAGAATAGAAATGCTTGCATGCTGTGTTCTACTGAAAAACTTGATACTCCTTTTTAGTATCTGATTTACTTTAAAATATAAACTGTTAAAATACAGAAGCTTTAGGAGATACCAGGTGGCAAAGAATGGAAGTAGAATTTCAGTGATTGTATTTACTAATAAATGTATTATTCAGTGTAATGAGACTGAAATGCAAATTTTTTTGCATTGTTTGAAATTCATACGGAAAACATGAACTGTTTTAAGGACTGTGGAACCTGGTTCAGATACTTGTGCAACACTGTTTTTCTATTTTGGTTTGGATGATCTGATCCCCCATGTTATTTAAGCTTTTCAGTTGCTACACAAAAGAACCTTACATTGCATTCCAGTATCAAAACAAGCTGTTAAATTCTTTTGTTTGTACTAATAGTTTTTGTCCTATAAAGGTTAGTAGTATCATTGCAGATAATTAGCTGTGTAATAGAAAGCCTACTTATTAAAAAAAATCCCAACCATGGAAATCCCATCTGTGAAGGGAGAGGGACAACAAATATTTTATTTAACTTTTTAATTTATACTTGATTATTCTTGCAATTCTGTATGGATCTAGGAAAAGGATTCTTAAGATATTTAACATTTATGATGTGATAGTTATTTCTGTGCTGTATCTAGGCAGGATTAATTTCAGCCTTTGACAAATGCTTATTATTTCTAGATATTTGGAACCCATTTTTCCCTGGAGGAAAAACGAGTGATGTAGCCAGGGAAGAATTTTTGATTGGAATTTACTTGTAACCATCTAAAAATTCATTGAGATTTTGTACTACAACTGCTTATTTATGTTTAATTTTTTTTTTTCCCCTGTCTGAATGGCTCTCTGAGGGAATATTAGCATAAGGGGGTAAAATGTGAATTGCCATGGTTTGACACACAGTTGATTATGTATTTGAATGTCCCATCTATCTCTTGCATCAGTGAACTCCAAAAATAGGAGTCTGGGTAACTTCCACTTGAGGATCTTGCTTTTTCACAACTGTAACTTTTGAGTAGTTTCTGAAACTTTTGATATCCTTAAGTTTTTTTTAATAATGTAGCTTTAGCTGAAAACATCCATGTACTTAAAGAGCTTTTATTGAAACCAGGATTATTCATAAGTTGTATTACATCTCTTCTACTGTGTTTGCAGTATAGTGTTTTCTGTATCACAAATGTGGCTATTAGTTTATAAAAGCTAGAACAGATAGAATAGCTTTAAAAATATCCACATCTTTGATGTTTAAAACCTTATTTTATTATACATAATATAGAAATGTAATGTGAAATGCCCATGATAATTTAGTCTTAAAAAAGTCCCTGGCCTAATTTAAATAAATCACTGTCTTTAAAGGGTCCCAAGTGACTAAGCATTTACTTGATAACTAGGGAGGAGCAATTTAATCTCCTTAATTCTGCTTATGGATTTGAATTAGTACAACTCAACACTTAAAAAAAACCCCCTACAAAATCCACCAAAGAAAAAACCACAGCCAACCAAAAAAAGTTCATGCTAATATTCGTGCTTCAAGAGGGGTTACATTATTTGCTTGCTTGCTCTTTCGGTTTATTTCGTAGTCTTGGCATACAAGTGTCGAGTCTAGTCATGCAACATGTCCCAAAGCATCCTTATGAAAATCTCTTGAAGTCAATAAAAAATAGTGTCCCTGAATATTACTTGCAATCTTTGCACTTGTTGGAACTGGCTCTTTGAAGCTTCTGTTTCTGTTCACACTTTTTGTTGTTGTTTTTTGGTGTTTGTTGGGTTAAGTCATAAAGCTAGACAAAAGAAAATTCACACATTTTCTGTATCTGTCTCATGGCTCTTCAGTTTCAAAACAAGTAGTTATAGAATTAAAAAATACCTTTATTGCACAGATCCAAGACTGTATCAGTTGGAGAAGATTTACCATCTTCACATAATGTTTTACATTCTTGAAATTAAAACTTTAAGGTGTAAGCCCTTTATGTGATGCCCTAGTTTTGCTGTGCATAGATTTTTAGTTACGAATCAATAATAGACCGTTTCCGTCAGTGAAGGTGTGTTATAATGCCTGGAAGAGATTCTTGACAAATAGAGAAAAGTTTCCCCTAAATTGGGAAATATCAAATTGTGACACATGTGTAAACAAGAAAGTTTGTCGATTTGATAATGAAGTGTCAGAATGATATGTTAAATATAGTTACTTAATAGCCTTGTGGCACGCTGTGCTTCACTGTGAGATAGTTCCTGTAAAGAAAAAGCCTGCTTTTCCAAAAATTAGTATACAGGTCTCTTACACATAGCATCCATTTCCTATAATTAAGTACAAGTTCCATCGTTATCCACCTTTTAAAAATGGGCAGGAAGAGTGGAAGGTGGTTGTTCGTTGCTAGCCTCTCCTGCTTCCAAGTCTCAGAAGTGGGTAGACTGGAACATCTTGCAGCTTGCTATTCCTTTTGTAACTTCTTACTCCGTTCTGCTGCCTGACTCTGCTTTGAGCACTGGCGTTGGTCTAGGTCTCTCCAGAGATTCTTTCCAAACTCATCCAGGTGCTGATCCTCTGAGAAATTCAACCCACTTCTGTAAGTTGTTCTTTTAAATTATACTACTTACACAGCAAGGAAGCATAATTACTTGTTTGGTGATTCTATTGTGTTTTGTTTTTTTTTAAATTAACATAGAAATTGGGACCTGTGATGGTAAAGCAGGAACTGAAGGCGGTGCTTCACAACAACAGAGATACTGTTCTTCCTCCATCACAGAACTGCAACAAAAAATCTTAAATATATTAGGTTGATGTGTAGAAGGCAAGCCTGACTTATATTTGTGCTTTTAAGCTTGCAGATAATTCTTGTTTCTCTATAACACTTTTAATTTACTCTAGATACACACCTGAATTTTATTTAGATTTTTTTTTTCCCCTAGAAACATTTTTCAAGAAACTTGATGTAGATACTGCTGTAAATTTCAGTGACTGTCTGGGTTCAAACAGCTTGTTTCCTTAAGTTTCCTTTACCTTTGTCTGTTGTCTGTATCGTTGCCTTCCTCCCTGACCCGTTAGTTTGCTTTATTTGAAGACTTCAGATGGGATGTTTTGAGAGGGGAAAAGAGACGTGGGGAACTCACTTTAGGATTTTATTTCTGTTAAGCCCACAATTCTGACACTGCTTATGGTCTGTATTTAGTTTATAATTATATGACATTATATGATTGTCAGTTTGACTTAAAAGTATCAAGTTTTAGCAACCTATAGAATTTGTATACAGTTTTATATCTTAAGTGTTACTACTGTGAATATTTATTTTTAATTAATTTACTACACTGTAGTTCAGGAGAGAACATGTAGCTTTCTGTAAAGTTAAAATTATTTGGGCAACATCCTATAAGCTTCTGGAGAGCTGGCAAATAGTGCAGGCTCTGAAACTCCCTCCAGAGGAGGCAGCAGCTTGTTAGATGTAGTTTGTCCCATAAGCAGAGAACCATATCCATTGGACTTGGTGTCTCACAAAGCCTCAAGGGATCACTAAACCAAACAAGGTATTTTAGACCTGGTGTTTCCAGATATTCTAGCTTTGGAAAGTTTCTGTTCGTCACTTTCCTCTCCTCATTTTGTATCTTCTGAACTGGTAGAGAATGTGGCATAAATGCATGATTTGGTGAAAATAACATGCTCAGGCTTCTGTTATACTAGTAATTCAGAACTTGTTAGGTTTTTTTGTGGTTTTACGTTGGCCAGTGAGCAGACCGGAGTGGGTGTATTGGAGCCAAGGAAATGGAATATGCTTTTGAATCCTTATTCAGAGTTATTCAAACCATTTTTTTTCCCGTTTGTTGAATTGCTAAATGGCTTTGGTAGATAACTTGAGGCGAAATAAAAGGTGGAGGAATTGTCAGCTGCATGTCCCTCTTCAAACACCCTGTTTTGAGCTTGATGTTTACCTTTTCATGAACTTTTGTGAAACTTTTTGAAAAAGCCAGGATGTTCAGTATTAAAAGAAGTGAGAGAGAGCACATATCTGTAAGTCTGTCTTCCCCTTGCCAGATCCTGTATTTTGGGGTCAGATTATATTACCATGGGGGTTTGGGGTCAGATTATATTACCATGACAACAACACTTTCACAAATTATTGGCCTGGTTTCCCATGGTGAGCTTTTAAAGATACATTAGTGTTATGGCTGAGAAATTGCCAATATTTCAGATGTCATCCTGAGTGTACCTTGATGAAAATGAGAGCAAGTCTAAGGATAAAGTCAATGTGAGAAACATACCAATGATTGTAGCCTCCTAATTGAGTTAAATTACCTCAGATACTAAACTTTTTTCTGAGGTTGTAAATTATCTGAGAACTGCAAGAAGATCCTTTTGTTAGATACACAGCATAGGAACTGGGGAAAACTCAGCAAAATCACATAAAGAATTCTTTTGCATTTCTGCTACAGTCTTAGGTTGAGATCTCGCAAATTCTCCTTTCCAACTATGCTTTTTTTAAAAAGTTGAATTCTAGGAGAGTATGCACTACCTTTCATAAATATGATTTTTGCTTCCGTGGAATTATTTTGACCTCTGGTTTGTGTTAGGTAAAACAAAAATAAGGTAATATACAGTGAAGGGCATTTGTTCCTCCTCAGCCTCAGAGGACTGGGAAGAAACACTTTTTTTTTTTTTCCTCAGTGAAGTTCTCTTGTACTTTTGACTCATCTGTTGCATTCTATTATGTTGCAGCTTCATGTTCTAGTAAAACCTCTTTTGTTTTTAGTTGATTCTTTATTTCATGCCATGTCTTGGATTCTATTTATTCTAGCACAGACTAGTCTCACTTCATATTTTTCTAAAACGCATTTGTATTGAGGGGGTCTCAAAGGAAGAATGCTACTGAAATTGAGCCAAGGATACTTCAAACTGGGCACTCAAAACCATTTGCAGTTGGAGAACACTTTCAAAACATTTGTCCATGCTTTGATTAGTTAAAGAGGAAGGGATTTCTAAAATGTTGAGTACTTAAAAACCTGGGAACTTAATGTTCTTCTCCCCCAGTACAAGCAATTAAAAGAAATGTGGGGAAGAACAATTATATCTATTGCAAAGTACTCTTAACATGGCCTAATTTCTTCTAAATGCTTGACTGCCAGCACTAATATGTGCATTGATCATCCAACAAAAAAAACCAACCAACCAAACAAAAAACAAAACCCAAAAAACCAAACAAACCCTGCATGTCAAAACTGCATTAAAATTTGACTCTGTGGATTCAACTGATCAAGCTCTTTGAGATACAGCACAAATAAGAATGTGTATTGGTTATAAATTTTGAAGACTGAAAGTCTTCAAAAGTTTAGAAGAAAGTTATCTTTCTGAGAATCCCCCTACTTTGGTTATTTAAGCCTTGATAATCTGTTTTTTTCCGAATCTCTATTGTCAATTGTTATGCCTTTTGTTTGCTTGCTTAGTGTGTGCCTCTGTTAGAAAAGCTTTGGTTTCAGAGTTTAGTATCTGTTATACCTTTCAATGGTTTTGAACAGTTTTGATAGTGTCCTTCATACACCCTAGAGTTGTAAAATGGAAATGATGGCAAAAAAATGTTTTGCCAGCTTTGCAATTATTCAGAAGGATAAATTTTAATATTAGCAGCTCTCTTGTCAAGCATAGCAATCACTGCTTTTAATAAATGTTCTCACTGGTAGGCACTGTTGTATGATGTTAGAATGGCTCTTAAGTATTTGGCAAATAAGGTGGTGATGAACAAACTACATTTGAACAGTGTTTAAAACCAAAAAAACATATAGGCTTGCATCAGATCAGGAAAGAAAAGCTGAATTGTACTTAAAAATAACATGGCTGATGCAATAGCCAGGCTAATGTTGAAGCCTAAGTATTATACCCATAACATTGGCTCCAGTCCTGCCAGTGGCTTTATAAAAGAAGAAAGTTAATGCTGCAAGAGCGTTCAAGTCGCTGGAGTTCACTCCAGTCTGTGGCTCTGCTACAGGGAGAGTGTAGGATGTAGGAATCAACCTTTAAAAAGATTTGATTTTGAAGTCTGTGTCATCATTGTGAAACAAGTAAAAAGTTTCATGCGTACTGGAGTTTTTTTAAAAAAATAAATACAAGGGGTGGGGGCTGTGTGTAGAGTTTTTAGGGATTTCTATCAGAAGTCTTCTTGGCAGTGGCACTGCAGTTAACCTTTTCCTATTCTCATCCTGCTCTTCTCTTGCCCCCAGTAATTTCAGTTCTTCTTGTATCTTTCCTCTGCCTTCCCCACCGCAGTTTCCTTTCTTTGCTTTGTGTCTTTTTTGGCTTGCTGGCTGCCTGGAAAAAAAAAACCAAACCAAAAAACCAAAAGAGGCTGAGGCTGTTGCTGTCTCAGCTTGGGATGTGCTACCTGGATAGCTGGTGGTTGTCCATCAGAATGAGGAACATCAGGGGTGCTTCTTCCCATCCCTTGCCTTGTGCTTGTGGAGGCAGAAACAGGGCTGTGCTGGTCTACTCCATTGCTTTCATGACATTCTCCTATTTTTTGGGGTGTCAAGCTGGATTTAAATTGAACTGTGGTTTGAAAGATTGTTTTGTAGGGACACGCAGCAGAAATTCTTGGATTGTCATGTTCTTCTGGGTTTTGTATTTGTTTGTTTTGAAGACCCAACTGAAGCTGAGTTAGAACTATGTGTAGTCGGCGCTAATCTTGCTGAGTCTGAGTGTTTTATCATCGCAAGCTATTTAAGTGCAATAACTAGAAATTTGCAAATTTATGGAATTGTAAACTGAGTATAAAGTAAGTAAACATCTAGTAAATTTTAGTAATTTAGTAAACAACATGAATAATTCTAATACAATATGGAGATGAGTTTGTTATGATAACTATGAGCCCTCTTTTCCTATAACTTATAGGTTTTTTGTGTTTAATGTTAGCTAGTACTCTGAAATTAAGCTTTTGTGAATTTGGCTTCCTCATAGTAACTTTGGTTCCTCCCATTGAATTGTGTACTCTGTGACTAGGCCATGTGGAGATGAATTACTGATGTCCTTGTCCATAGTGTCATGTTTTTACCTCAGATTAACTTTGTTTACACTATACATTCTGTGCTCCAGATGAATGTGTAATAGCTTAAATTTTCCTTATGATAGGTGTAAAACAGGGCAGTTGGATGATACTGACTTCTGATTGCTAGCTGCTGAACAGACATCTTTTTTTAATGTTAATACTTTTTTACATTGATAGGCTCAGAATAACTATTTAATCTAAGTGATAAAGGAGAGGGAAAGAATATGTTGTGTTAATGCATGCTGGGGAATGGGTGGAGAAACTATGGACAACCACTTCATATCTTCTGAGAAGAATGTTAAGGCTTATGTCTGGTCTCTTTACTTTTAAAATACTTAGCTTTCCCAATAATGTATTTTACAACTGTTTATTAAGTTGCAGTTAAAGATTAATCATGTGTTTGCATACTTTTTTAGTCTATACTCAGTAGTATTTTGCTGCAGCTAGAGCTGTTGGTACTGTGGAGCTCAAAAGTCTCTACAGTCCAGTTAATGATTCATTTCCTTAAAGCCCGCCAGGGTTATCATGGTTAAATTATTGGCTCTTCAAGAGCAGTCTGCCAATGTATATGCTGCTCACATGTGTTCAAGTTTGGGGAGTGTACCCTTCCCCATGTCTTCCTTCCCCCACAGTCCTCTCAGCTTCCACTTTGGAGATGGGAAGCATCTTCTGTATAATTTTGTTGAATTCAGAAAATAGATTTCATTACATATTAACTGCTGTTAAGTACGAAAATAAATTATTACTTCATTATGGTAATGAGACTATCAATATTTTGTTAGTGCTCTTGATTTTTCTATCTTTTTCTTTTTTCTGTCTACGTATTTTAAATGTACAAGAGGAAAACATCTAATGAATGAAAATGTAGAGTCATAATATCACTGCTGGAAAAGCAAACTTTTGATTAGCATAGGGTTGAATTTCTGTATTTCTGAAACCCATATTTATTTAATGTGAAAAATTTGTTATAATTCTGTATCATTGTGTGCCATTTAGTGCTCACCCCAATACTTCGTATAGCTTCTTGCTAACAAAGCTGTGCAGTTGCCTGTGTAAGTGCCATTAGAATGTAATTTATTTGGTATCATATATGATCCTTTTGTTGTGCAGGCTGCTTAAACACATATGCATGCTTTATTCTGTAAAATAGAATGAAAGAACTTCACTGGTAAATGGCAATTCCCTGATGACTTGAAAAAAGGACATTAAGAAATTGCCAAGGCCAGGAATAGCAGACAGTTACAGTAAGTCACATCTTGGAGTACAAAGTTGGCAGTTCTGTTTGAGGAATTTTTCTGTTGGACTGAATTCTACAATAAAAATAGTTAAGAAATAATAGAAGATTACCTGATGTCCACGTGTAAAATTACATACATGAAGTAATTGTATAATGCTTGTCCAGCAAAAAGAGGAGGGGGGAAACTGATATGTAATATTAAACTCTGGTCTAGTTTGCAAAATGCTTATGGGGATTTCAGCTATGCAGATATTAAACTATGAATTAAGAAGAATTTAAAACTTGGGGATATAGCTGCTTGGAATAGTAACTACACTTAAAATACAGACTCATTCTCAGCTGAATTCTGTGTAATGTAATGCTTAACTCAAGATTAATGCCTCTAGAGAATGCATTTTGAGCACATGCCAGCAATGAGGGACTTTTACTTTATTAGGCATCTGCGTTGCATTTTTCTTTATGTTGACCATGTCAAACTTTGTCACATTCACTGTGCTTTCCTTTTTGTACATTTCAGTAAACTAGAAGATGGAGTTTGGCTTCATTTAAGAGTGCGAAAGGCGGTTTTCTAATATAAACATTTTTTTCACATAAAAGTAATGGCAGCATGGAATACTTGTGAGATCTTACTTTTTTTTTTTTGTAGCTAGAAAGCAATTAAGTAGAAAATACAATAGTTTGCATATAATACACAGCTAAAACCTGAGAACTTTAATGCAGATGTCTCTTGGTCTTGCTGCAGACTAATTTTAGAATCTTGCCTTAAAAAGAAAATGTGATAGAAGGAAAGGAGCCTGGTTGGTCTTTTGTAGGAGAGTTGACCGTAGGAACTTACAGACAGAAACTTCTTATTAAATAGAACAACTGTTTTGAGGAAACAAACTGGCCTTTATGTTTTGGCACAGAAATTGGAGATCAGGCGACTAATTTCATGCTGGAAAAAAGTCATGTCAAGAATATCTCTGGTGTGTGGTGGTGTCAGACTTGCTTCAAAGTAAACTGTCCATGTTGTATGTATTAATCATATACAGAAGTGTTCAGTAATGATTCAGATGGTGTGGTTTTTTTATCAAGAGGGGTTACAGTGTCTTGCATGTTTGCCCGAGTGCGTGGGAAGCTCTTTTTTATCTGCTCTGGATTGTGTTTATTTTGGTCAATGAAGTCTTGACTCAAATGATGGAAAGAGGGTCCTGTGAGATTCAG
>BJBW01006684.1:56551-89921 GCA_004320125.1 Scolopax mira
GAGCCTAGGCTAGATCCTTATGTGTTTTTATGTGTATTCTTTTGTTAATATGACTTGATACTGTTGTTGTTTTTATTTCTTGCCCACAACCTAAACCAAGTGCTAATATTTCAACAGATACAGAATGACAGTCAAACATTGCACACTGGTATATGCCTGTGAAGAGGCACTGCCAAAGTTAATTGTGTCTAGTGCAAAAGCTGGAAGTTCTGGCTGATGACAGCAGGTAGGTGTGAAGGTGCTTGCATGAAGAGAAGATATAGGGGCAACTCAAATCAAACAGTTTTAATTACACAAAGCCAAATGATACATTTCAAATGGCCTTAACATCAGCTGCTTTATGAATGTTTTTATAATAAAACCTGTGGTGGTCTGAGTCCAAGTTGTATTTGAGAGAATTACGCAATTTTAATTTGATACTAAAATGTGAATGAATTCTAGTCATTAGACCAATAAGGAAAGTTAAGTCAGCAAATTTTCAGAAATCATTTAATTAGTTAATTAAAGACAACATGTTTTGTGTGGTGGTAGCGGTATAATATAATCTAGAATGCTGGTAATGCTGGTAACACTTACTAGATGAAAATAAAGAAGGGAATGTAATTCTAATCTAAAACATGACTGACTGCACATGAGACTTCTAAAACTTTAAATCTTGAACCTAAGAGTCAGAGTATGTGTTGCAGAGAGATCATGGTGTGCTTGCACGTCATTTGCAAGTCACGACTCTAAATTGGTTTCTGTTTCCACTGTCACCAGCTCGTGTTAGACAAAAGTAAGCCTTAGTTACATCACAGGCTGCTTAGTGCTGGAGAACTCACACAGCTTACAATAGCATTTGACATCAGTTTGTGTCTCAGCAGTAACAGTCACTGGAAAACTCAGTCCGGTTTTGGCTGTAAAGTCCTTATTGCTACTGAAAACGAGGAAAGAAGGCTCAAGCCTGTTGGTCAGATTGCATGATAAGTTTTTAAGCTCTAGAGTCAGGAAGTTCTTTTAACGTGAAAAAAGTAGAAATTAATATTAGATATGGGAAGTACGTAAGTGCTCAATTCTGAAATGCACATTTTGAGTACTTTCCAAAGTAGAACTTCTCAAAAAGCAACTTTTAAAGTAGCAATTCATTTGTTCAGCTTTTATCTTCCAGTGCATCCATGTTGCCCATTACTAGCGTTAATCTATTAAATATGTATATATTTGAGTAATTATTGCATGAAAGGGGTATTTTTGCTGTATTTGATTTCTTCAGCAATCCCAGACACCAGAAGAAACTCGTGAAGGAGTAGACCAAGAGTCAAAACCTACAGAGAAAAGCCTTGAGCTATTCTCACCTGAAAATTCAGTTTGAATTTCACCCCACCCTGCCCAAAAAACCCTAAACAAGAACAACAAAAAAAGTCATGGTCATCCAGTCTGGTGTGGCTGTTGAGCGATACTGGAATTATTCCTCTTAACGTTGCTTATGTGTAGTATTTCAGCTTCCAGGTTCTGCAGATAGACTGACTGAAAGATCCTGACCAGAAAAGTGTAGAAATTATGGGAAGATTGAGAACTCGGTACAATGGTGCTTTAGAAAAAAAAAGTGTAAGAAACTTATGTAAGCGAAGTGCATGTAAATAGAATCACATTAAATCAAGCAAGCCATGTATTAAGAGCTAAAAAGAAAAAATACAAAGACACTGTTACTGTTAAGAAACTACAGATTTTGTGCAATTTCTTCAAATAAATTCAAGGTATACATAAATACTGTAACCTTTGGCGGCTTTCTTAAGGAGGAAAAAAGTGAATAACTTGGCATCGTATGATGTCTTAAAAACACTGATTTCCTTTTTAATTTTTTTTTTTATACTGGCTCATGCACTCTGCCCAGAAGCATAGCATTTCCCTAAGGCTGAATGAGGGTCTGTCTTTATGACAGAAGTGTGTAAAGTCTATTAATCTGATTCAAAATGTGGGTTAGTTAGGCCAAAAAAAAAAGTTTGCTCCCAACTGTACTTGGCATACAAAGTTGACAAGAAACAAAAAGCATGTTAATAAAGACATTTAAAAATATTATTGCAAAACAGTTTTTAAAGATGAAAACATAATTATAATATTGTTTAAAAAAAACCCCTCATTTATTTAATTTTACAAAGTTGATGCATCTATGAATTGGAATTATTTTTCCAAGGTGGTATTTTCTATAATCAACCAATTATGCAATTTTTTTATACCGCTAGTGTTTTCCTGCTGTTACCTATGCACCAAGAAATGCTGGCTGTGTTTCTCAAATGTTTGTTACTGTGACAGCTCTATATGGTTCTGGAGTTCTCTGTCACACTGAGTTCAGAAAAACTGTAGCTTTTTACCAGTCCTAAACTGGCAAGAGGAAGGGTGTTTTGGGGGTTGGTACCTGCACCAGTCTCAAGTAGGTGGTGTTGGACAGCTTGTCTGATAATCCAGACAATTCTGTGGCCTTCTCTGGTTTTCTGTAGGCCTTTAAAGAAGTTGAACCCAAAACATTTCTAGAGAGAGGCTAAATGCTTTAAAACAAATTCTGAGATTCAGAAAGTCAAAATTCCTGTCATTCTGTTTGTCAGCAAGTTTAGCTTTTAATGATGGGTTGCATGACAATCTTTCAAAATCAACACATTGATCAATTTTTTGATGCCTTTTTTCCATCTTGGCACTTGATAACGTTATCTGGTGTCGCTGTTGTAGCATTTAATGACTTCTTCCTTCTCTCCTGTCAATTCCCCTCTTCCCCTTCCCGACCCCCCCCAAAAAACCCCAAACCAGGAAGTTTTGAGAAACTAGTGTTTTTTCATATATTAGTAGCTTGGAATTTAAACAATCAGACTTATGTCACTCCTATTGATACTTTAATATGCATGTCATGTTGGTGTTGGCTTCCAGCAGAAAGGATGCTTTGCTAAAATTTGCTGTTCTTACAATGTTTATTTTGAATAACAGTTCAACTGGATGCTGATGCATAGATCCTGCAGCGGGTTTGCAGCCTGCACGTATTTCTAGAGGTATGATTAATGGCAGCAGGGGAACAACTACTTAACCTAGAACAAGTTTCATTTTAGAAACTGCCAATACTCCATATGGCTAGTTGCACTTTAAAATAATTGCATGATGCTTTTGATTTCAGTTTGAGGGTTGAGAAGAGTTGATCGAGCCGTGGGTAACATGAATTGGATGTGGCAGTTTGTGTTTTGTTTCCATTTTGTTTCACTTGGGTCTTGCAGTTGTTGGAGCTGCAGCATTACAAATAATAATAATAATAAAAAAAAAAAGTATTGTTGCTTATAGTCTATACCAAATACACAGACTCAGTTTTTTGATTATTTTGTAGATGCTGTTTTGTAGAATTTACTCACAATTGTTTAAACTTTTCTTTACTGGCTATCGAGCAGAACCACACTGATGCAGAAAACTGGGGATCACTCTTCGCTGGCTCTTGAATTAGTGAGTAGCAGTGAAACCTGCTATGTAGACAAGGAAGGTGGAAGAAAGCACTAAAGGGAGTTTTCCTCCCAGAATATCTATCAACAGTCAGGTCACTATGGAAAGACATTGCAGAGATTCCTTCCTTTGCCCAAAGGAGATGAGAACACTGATATTAGGATTCCTTACCTTCTTCTGTATGCTCACGATCAGAACTACCAGTGCCTTTCCTGACTTCATTTATATCTGAAGATCATCAACATAAGTTGTTTTTGTGTCATCACAGCCATAATTTCTTCCTGCTCCAACTAGAAGGATCCCATCACTGCCTGCACTTGAGGTAAATCAGCAAACTCTACAATCCAGTGACTGAGAAGAGCTGTTGTATATTCAACTCCTTAAGCTGGCTTAACATCCCATCTCAGTAGTGTGAATCACTTCTGGTGATTGATGTGAGGCAATAAAAAAAAAAACCACCTCTCCCAAAATTCCTATGTACTTTGGATGTTTTTTTCTAGATTTCTTTTCTTTTAAATATTTAGAAGAGCAGGGGAGTATTTATTAGCATTTCTCCTGTCAAAATGCAGGAAGAGGTGGTTGTTTCAGCCTGAAATGCGTATCTGAATATAGGAAGCAATCAGGCTAGTATTTGTGATAGAATGCAAAGATTACCAACCTCGTTTATTCTTTAGAGTTCAAGACAAGTCTGTTCAAGGGAAGAAAGATGTATGAAAAGATAAAAATGAGAACTAAAGGTTTTTCCCCTTCTTAGAAAAGGAGAGATATTATGCCCTTGATGTAAGGAAAGGGATTTAAAAACAAATGATTCTTAACAGCATGTTTCAGCTTGATCTTCCAGAAACTGTTTTGTTGTTCATCTCTTTCCATGAGGAAAACACTAATTGACAAAATCCTCATAAATGTTCCCCCCACCCCCCGCTTAAGTTTTACATTGTGTCTTTCTCTCTTCTGAAATACTACATCAGTAGAATGAGACCAAGCATTCCACTCTTCTCCATCTCTGAAACTTCAATAGCTGATTTTGATTTTGTACTGTACAATGTATTAAAGGTGGTCTGGAGTCTTTTTCCAGTGGATAGGGTCTTTCCTTAGTGAGAGAGGATTTCTCAAAGGCAGCCTTATCTTGTTACTTCAGAGGCCCCAGGCAGATTCCTGTTTGAAAGGAAGCTGCAATAAGCAGGGTCAGGCTGCCTCCTCTTGATTGATTTGCTCTGATACCTTCTGTTACTTTGAGCTGGAAAAGAATATTGACTTCAGAAGTGTTAGTAGTGTTTGTAGGCTTCAACAGATCACCTGAAATTAAGCCTATAATGCTGTGTCTGGCATTGTAGTTATGAAGTATAGGTAACAAGTATTAGCAACTTGAGAAGTTCCTGAGATTCAAGGTATTGCAAGTTATCTGATAAAAAAGAACCTTATATTTACAAGGGAATCTTAAGAGGAAAGGTACTGTCAATTATACTGTTCTTTTATGACAGTTTCTTAGCCAGGAATTACACAGCAGTAGAAACTTGCATTGAATGTGTTCTGTTTATTGTTTTCTCTTTTATTTTTGTCTTGTATCCTCTGTCTTACTGGAAGAGGAGAATATAGGTGTCATCCTGGAGACATCTGTTGGCCAAGTACACTAATGTATGTTTCCAAACAAAGATCTTCTTTCACAAAACATCCATGTGGAATGAAAAGACTGAACCTGGCTCTCTAAAGCTGATCTGAAATAATCAAAAAAGCAATGTGATGTCAATTTGAAGGCATAGGAACATATCTTGGTCTCAGGTTGTTGGAAAAATCATGAAATTCCATTAAAAGAAAATGAATTCTATTTTTTAAAATTAAATAGTCTTGCTATTTAGAGCAAAACTTCTTACCTTTAAATTGAGATGCTGTCACCATATTCGGTGTCCTCAGAGGAACCAAGAAGCAGAGTGTCTTTCTGCATGACCAAGCAGTTTCTGTGGTAGAAACTTGCTGATTTCTCAGTTTTAAGTACGGTAGGATATCAAGTTCTGTCCTTGATGGCTTTATCCATCACCTCTTTGGAAAAAATAAGAGGATGTCTTCATTTTATTTTATTTTGTCTGCTACTCCTTAGCTGCAAAAATTACAGATGCCTTAAAAAACAAAATACATTGTTGCTTTGGTTTTAATGATAAAACCTAGCTTTTTTTCCAACTTATCCTTGTACTATTTGGAGCACAATGAAGGAAAGCTTTGGAGAGGGGAGAGTTTATAATTACAGGCCACATGAGATAAACAAAACAGCTTGATATGGTTAGGTAAGTGTGTGCTGTAAAGGAGAGGATGAAGAAACGCCACCAAAATTACCCCAAAATGAATTAAATGAAATTGCATCAAACATAATGAGTAGCATACCTTCTTGATTAAGTATTGGGTTGTATTTTGCCTGGTGTCTTGAGAGCAATGAAGAGCAGGTAAAATGATAGTGCCTCATCTCAGGCACACAGCTCAACGCCTCCATACATGCAAATACCAGGCACTGTTGCTGTTGCACAAGAAGGTATTGCAATGAATAGTAACCAGGAAATGCCTACACCAGTGGCTATGCATATAATTGTGTTTTAAGTTCTTTTTTGTTGACTGTTGGCTGAGAAAATTTCAAAGGAGTCTATCCTTGCATGATTGGCAAAGGAGAAAATTTTTATTTCTAATAAAAATTAGATTTTTATTGTTGAAGTAATGACAACTCTTAGGACATCTAGATTTTCAGAAAAAAGAGGAATATTCTAGAAATCCAGGAAGGTTCTTAGTTTCCACAGCAATCATAATGTGCCTAGGTTAAGTCAGAGGTTGTCACAAGAGCATTAAACTGCTCTCAGTGTTTGATCTCATTTTGTGAATAGAGCAGAAGACTTGAGATTGGAGTAAAGCCTTTACAGCAAGTTGTAGGTGGGGTTAGGAAGTCATTGATGAGGGAAACATTCAGGTAAGTATGACCATTTCCTCTTAAAGAGATTATGGGGAGATGTTCACTGCATTGCAATAGATGCTGTTTTTAATTCACTTGAGAGAAAGTGAACAGAGGAAAGATTTGGATTATTGTTTTTTCCAAGGAATGAGCACTTAAATGTTTCTAATTTTTTTCCCCCTCCACCTACATCTACTTGTTACAAACTGAGAGAACTTTCTGGACAAAGCATCTTATGACTGATCTCATCTACTGGTAGATGTCTTAAAAGTCTTGAAAGTTCACAGCTCAACACTTTGGGGTTTTTTTTGGCATCAGAGCATGAAAAAAACCTGCATGTCTAGTACTCATCTCTTGTCATCCTTCCCTATTGCAGTGACTATGTGTATGTCTCTGTGTGGCAGAAAATGAGGGAATGCAGATCATGATTCAAGAAGTTACCAACTAGCACTTTTCCTTCCCCTCTAGTCTTTCTGCCTCCCTATCCTGGAAGTATGGAGTCCCTGCCTCAGCCTACGGCTTCATTCTTTTTCCAGCTGCCCACAAAAGTAAAGAACCAATGTGAGAGTTTGAAGAAAGAATCCGCTCAGAGGACTGAGTCTCAAGCAAAAGCTCCAGGTTGCAGACTCAGAAAGAAACTTCCTTTGGGGAAGGATCTGCTTCCAGGATTTGCTCGTCTCTTTTTCCTTGGGCAAACAGAGTTCTTGAAGCAAACGACAGGGTTGCAGGTAGGTAGGGCCCCTTTGAAACTGCCATCCACTCAGGTGTGAAGGATGGACTTTATGCTGTTTCTCTATGCTTTTTTTTTGTTGATGTTGTCTTCCACTTCTCTAGGCTGAGAGAGGGAAAGAGTGTGAGCAGTTTAAAGAAAAAATGTGGGGGGGAGAGAGAGAGGAGAAAAACATATCCTGGGCACTTGAAAAGTATGTCCTTATGCTTCTGTGTAAGCTTCCTGTCCATGGGTCATATTTGTACTTCAGTTCTTTGAAGCACTAGTGACGTTCTTTGTCTGACCCTTTTCTAGACAGGAAACTAAGTCAAGAGCAAAAAAACTGGTGGCTGGGGCCATGGTATGGCTAGTGATTGTATATGGCCCGTAGCCACACAGCTGTCATCTCCTCCCTGTCTCTTTACACCAGTGCTAGGTTTGATTGTGCAGTAGGGTGGAGGCTGCCAAATGGGTTTGAAATCCGACTTGATTCCCAGCGCTGAAAAAGTTCCCCAGTTCTAATCATGTAAATATGCTCTTACTTCAGAGGAACCTGTGGCTGCTGGGTGTGTTAGGCCCTGTTCCTTTGTTCACATGAAGGAAATAGACAGGGATGTGCTGATTTAGGGGTTGGGCTATTAACCCACAAGTTCTGCAGTCCCTCAAGCCCAGAGAAGGGGAATCAGTAGTATCAGCTCAAGTAAATTCTGCCTTCCTTGCTTCACGCTGTGCAGAGCAACAGCCTCTTCCTTGCAAACATCAGTAGCCCACAGCCAGACCTTTCTTTCTCCAGCTATGTCACCGCTGGCCCAGGAAGTTTATTCTAAGTTTCCTTTTGATTTTTAGCAAAAGGAATGACTTGAAATTTTAAGGAGGTTTTACCAGTTCCTCTTTCGTGCTGAGTTGAAGTCATTTGGAACTATGTTACATGCATTATTACTTTGGTGCATCTTATGACTCTTCTCTCCCTCTTCATTCCCTCCAAATTGCTTCAGGACACCTTCTAACCTTTATACTGCATCACAAGCCTTCAGCAGAAGATCTTGAGAGCCATTTATGTTGCTGGAAGATGACTGGGTTTGGATCTTGGCCTTCCTTAAGCAGGATCTCCTGACAAAAATGGGATTGGGAAAGAAATGACTCCTTTTTCCATCACACAGAGCCACCCTAGAAATGGAGGCCTAGGCAGAAAATTGCTTCTAAATGCATCATTCCTTAGGAAATTTGTTTGGCCTCCCATGGTCCTTTTGTTACAATGTCATAAAGATGTCTTTTATAAAGCTAAACCTGGCATCTTCCTATCTGAAGATCAAGTCGGTAAAACAAAGTTTAAGAGTTTACAGGTCTGATAATGTGATTGGATCTTGCTGTCCCCTGCATAGGAGATGCCACGTGAATCTGTGAAACAGGGTTCTGCTGTGGTTCAGACTGTTATATTTGTAAAGCCTTTTCTACTTATAGTCCATTTAAATGATTAGAAATAATATTAATAAAGCTTCTTGTGAAAATGGCATTTAATCAGGAAAAATGTCACAATGGCAATATGGGAAGTTTCTGCATCATTTGAGGTTTCCGATGGTTTTGTTGTTGAGAAAAGGTACATTGGAAGTGTTTGAAAGCTATGAAAGTGGAAAAAAATCTTAGTTTTTTCTTTAAGAGTGAAAAGTTATTTGTTAGAAAGCAGAAAGCTTTAATTATTTACCCCCTAAGGGGATTCTATAGTCAAACTTAATTAAATCTTTTGCGAGATCTCAAATAAAAACCTTATGTTTGGCAGTAGTGAACGACACACGCGCATGCCCATGGACTCCTGTTCTTTTTGCTGTAGGAAATCAGCTTTGAAGAATAGGACTTTCAACGTTCAGATTAGAAAAGGGAAAAGCTTTGTTCTGAAGCTGAGCATGAGAAGGGGTGGCAGGAGCCTGAACCGGACGCTCTGGCAGTAGGTAAAGAGCAGTTCTATTTTCCTGTTCTCTGCTTCAGGCAGTTGGAGTAAAAACTAGTCAGATGCTTGTGCTTGGGTCCAATTAATTTCTTAAATCGGTTACCACAAAACATTGTTTTTTAACTGATGCCTAGATCTTTCATTAAATTCATCAGCATATTTAAATTGTTGAACAGTTTTAACGTAGCCCTGAGGCTACTGCTTCATGGCAATTGGGACTTCTTACTATGCTGGAATGCGTTGCAGTCTTAGTACATTCTAAAAATAATTGTTCAGATGATGCTGTTTAAGTACATACTTATGTAGTGAGCCATTTTCACTGGACTTCCTGAAATTTGGCTATCTATTGGATGGCTTTTTAATATCCTTTTTTTTTTTTCTTGCTGTGAATATCAAACGTCTTTGTCTTGCTGCTTCTGTGGTTATTGAGTAAAATGCTAAATTTATAACCTGGTATTTTTAGAAAACAGATAGTTGGATGCATGCGTTAAACGATGCAACCACAGTAACACTTATGAACTTTGAAGTTTAAAGAGAAAGCAGTTTAATGTAGCAAATTCAATACTTTTTTTTTTTTAAATATGTGGAAAATATGTATGTGATTACCTTAAAATTGAGTAGTTGTTACAGGTACAGACATGGATTGTGTGCTGAACAGGTCTAATCTAGAAGTTATAAGCTTAAGATCTGAGTCTTGGAAATGAATACTAACACCTGTGGCTACAGAGCTGTACCAGAAGTTCTTTTAGTTGAAAATACCTGTTTTTCTAACTTCTAGTCCTTTTAAGGTTTGTTTTCTTTTGTGCCTTTTGTAATAGGTATACTTGCCTCAGCCACAGTTTTTGGTCATTTTGTTCTGTAGTATAAAGTAAATTTAAGATCATCAGATACTTACAAAAATACTTGTAGTAAAATAACAGGGGCACTGAGGGTTGTTTCTGATGTTATTGTCTCAGTTGCTAAAATGACTTTACTCCCTGCCTCTAGGCACAATTAGAATTAAAAAAAAAACAAAACCAAAAACAAACAAAACCAAAACCCCAAACTAAAACCCCTGTTGCTGTTCTATAGTCAGTATTTTGATCCTTCTTGTCTATCAGCCTTGTGTTAGCATATTGCTATCGTGCTCTGAGTTTTGCAGCTGGAATCCTGGGTTCTTGGTACGTCTTTTAGAGCAATAACTCCTGCCTTTGTGTTCTTAAAATAATAAAGATGTCTAAAACCATTTTCTTCTTGTTTATATTGTGCTTAACATAATTGTATGAGTATTGAGTGATTCTTCTGACTGACTCCAGAATGCCAGGAAGCATGGAAGAGCACTGTACCAGTTTAGAGGTTTTTAATCCCCAATACTAAGAGAATTTCACGAGATAGACTTGTAGCATTCCTATTTTTCCTCTTCCTATTCTCTTTAAGATTCCCTGAGCATTTGTGCTACCTAACTCACGGAATCCTTCACATCTTCTTGACCAGATGCCAGCTCCCCCTAATTGTTTCATAGCCAATCAATAAAATCCTGGCTGTTGATGGCTCCTTTTTTTCTATCCCAGAAGAGTTATCTTATTTAACCTGAAAGATTTTCTTTCTTCTTTCCACCTTCTATCCACCCTCTGTAGTTCATGTTGCAACTCTTTCTCTGTTATGGGGTGCTTTGAGAGTGAGGAATTATTCTGTAAAGATCAGGAAATTTGGGGGAAAATCTTGATAATGTTGCTACTTCAACCAGAGCTAAACCTGTCATTTGTATGAGAGGTGCCATGTCAATTTAGAGTAGTTTAAGGAAGAGTGGTGTATCAAAAAATGTGTTCCTTTTGTAAACCAGAAAATGATGATTATTTTTTAAACAAGAAAATGAGAGTAAAGAGCATAGGTTCTGGGGTGTTTATATTCCCTTGCTTTCAAGTGAGGGAGATGGGTACCAAAACATCAACAGTTTTTTATTAACTTCTGAAAGCCAGACTGATTCCATCAGGAATTGTGTGCTTTGGGATTTGAGGAGGTAGCAGTGACAAAAGTCCCTTTTCAGCTCTTTTTTGATTGAGGAAAGGAGATTGATACCTTGGTTTGCCAGACTTCTGTTATTGGTCCCTCAAAGAATCAATGCGATTTAAGGGTTCGTTATAAAACTGGTTTTAATTGATAATTGGAAAAAGGCAGTCTCTGAAAGCAATGGTAACAAATGGTTGAACCCTTGCATGGGTTTATTGCATGGACTTTATGAAGAATTGGCGGCTGCGCAGCTCCTAAGCCAGGTCCATAAGTTGGTATCAGCAACATGAGGTGAGTTGGTCAGTTGGTGGGTTATTTCAGGAATTGTTTGGTTATGCTACTTAAGAAGCCAAGTTGTCTAAATGGCATGGAAGGCATCATGAATTAACTATTTTAAAAATGGGTTTGAAGACCATATTAAGTTTGTGTTTCTTTTACTGATATCAGTGATGCTTCCCTGATGACTTACTGATTTTTATTTATTTTATTTGAATATAAAATGACTTTTCTAATAAACTGTCCTATATTGTTTCATTTCCTGATCCACTGTCACGTATGAGTGGCTTTCCTTTTCTTTCCCCCTGCTGGAAACTGATGTTTCTTGCTTTTTCTAGATACCCATCAATTGGAGATTGGGAAAATGTGTGGGGTTTAGACTTCTGTGATATAACAGTGAACAAATCTGTCTTGCACAGTTGTCACTTTTATGGGGGCAAAATAATGTTATTAATCCTGATTCATAAAATGATAGTCGAAAGAGATTGCATAGAAGGGCAGATGGCTTGGGGTAATTTTCTTCTTAATATAATTACTTCAATGATTCCAACCATATGAGGATCTGACCCCCCCCTTTTGCCAGATTCAAATATCATCTGTAGATATCATCTATAATTCTGAAGTAAGTAGCATTTGAAAGAATAATAAAACTTTTATGATTATAAATATATTTAATGTGACCATAATTGACTTTTGAAGATTCAAATGTGATGTAGATAGATTTCCCCAAAACTTTGTTTTGTGCTAACTTGAACTGAGGTTTATTCATTGGATGGAATTATCTCATTTAGAAACCACATTAAAATAACTATCATGTTAATGCAGAAAGATTGCCAGCAAATGGAAACTCCTATTCAGAAAAGTAATTCTTTAGAAATTAATGCCACTTTAAGTAATCTTTAGAACTATTGGCATGGCATATAAGAAAATTCCCTGTCTCTGTCTTTGGTTTTAGCCTATTTGGTGAAAAATGACTTGTTAAACAACACTATGGAGAAGCTGTAGGTTAAATGGGAAATCAGCATATTTCCATTGTTCTAATACTATTAAAAATATGGTGGAATTTTCTCCAGCTTATGCACTGTTTTTAGAATGTTACCTTACACTGGTTTAACATCCTAGGCAGCATGAGCTTGCAAACTTTCAACTTCTTTTTGGTAGGAAACCTTTGTTAAAAACACAAGTTAAAATATGCTATTCCTCTCTGCGTGGGGCTACAGAAGGAATGGAAGGACTGTTTGGATATATCATTTTCCAGAAAATACTGACAAATAACAGATACTTACTAGGTTTTCCGAAGCATGGTTACCTATGGCTAGGGGAAGGCTTTAAGTCATAAAATAAAGAAATCTCAGCTCCTTAAGGAGGAAGTTCTATTCTGTTCTCATTTGTTACCTTGTCCCACAGCTGCATATCCTGGCATTTACCAGGGAGGGAGGGTATTATGGAAGGTTAGGAAATGCTATTTAATGTGGAACATAAGTGAAATAGCACGTGAATGTGAAACATGAATCTCTGAGACATGATGGAAATTACCTTGAAAACACATGAACTGTGACTTGACCAGATAAGGATGCTTTCCCAAGCATTCCAGGGGAATTTTCACATATCTGCTGCTGGCATGTGTCTAGAACTTTTCAGAATAGTAAACTTTGAAATACCTTTTAAAATGCCTTCTTGAACTCTGGTAGTACTATGCAATCAGATGTGGAAAGCATGAAAAATTGATTTGCAAAATGTTTTTAGAGTACGCGTATGAGATGGAGAGCTGAAATCAGGCTGGAGCACATAAGAATAAATGGAAAACAGCCGACAGTTGCCGTGTACAGACGGGGTGTTCCTGGGTGACTTCAGGACTGAGGAGAAATTGAGGCTGAGTCAGGTACTGAAACAGCGCAGGAATTGGAGTAAGAAGCAGCCAGCTACTGTAGAAACTCTGCCTAAGCAGGCAGAACACCTGGCAGAAAATCACTTGCAGCAGCTAAGTTTTCCCCCCTCTGCCTCCCTAAGCAATGATACTCCTAAAATTTGGGATCCTATAGATTTATTTAGGTTCTCTGCTGTTTAATAAAGTATCAGCACTGATTTGAAGCTTTATTATGCTTTGGGCACTGGTTATGTTTTTCATCTAATGCTTTCTGAAGCAGCTGAGTTAATGCTGCAGGTTTGTGGTGTGTGGTTTTTTTTTTTAAGGGGAAAGTATGAGCAAGATAGAAGTGCTCCTGGCTTTGTCCATTTATCTTTATGTAACTTTTAAAGAGCTTGTGTATCTTTGGAAGCTTCTGTCACATCTGGTTGAAGCTAAAAATAAGTTAACTGATGGGGATGTGAGAATAGGGAATTCACAGGGAGAACTTACATTAATTCCTTTCCTAATAAATTAAGAGTAGTTGTAAAAATGAAAATAGGGTATAATAAACTTTTTAGCTTTCTATGGGTTAATCTTTTCTTAGTTTTATTTCTGTAGTATCCTAAAACACTATTTTTCACATGTTGCTTAATTGATCACTGAACTTTTTAAAACAGCACCTGATGAAATTTTTAGTATTTCAGGGAACAATGCTGCTTCCTTCTCTTACGTATTATGCTGAGGATTGTTCCAAGAAGTGATTTCTATATTGACATTTTTGTTCCCTTTATAATTGTACTGGTGATACCTTTTTGTGTCTGTTCCCTTGTATTAATGCTAAATTTTATCATATTGTTTTTAGCTGTTCTTCCATATACTTGCATCCGTTTTGGAGACTATTCCTATCTATCCCAGTTGAAAGAGTGCATTAGTCAGGTCACTTCCTTTTTAACTAGCTCAGAACTATTTTTTTTTTTAATAAAGCAGTTTTTCAAATGAGAAAGGTGAACAGTAATACTACATTTGTTAAGAGAATTAATCAAGGAAACTTTTGTCCCTGTACCAGTCCTCATATTGTTCTCTAAAAATACATATTGCTTGGAAGACTGGAGTGTATCTCCATGGCCAGCAGTCAAACAAGTGCTTCCAATGTGGCAGTACTTCAGCTGCAGGGCATTTTGCTTGTCTGTCCAGGTAATCTTAACACCCAAATTCCTGCTTGGAGTTGGACTCCAGTTACTGTTTCAGACTAATTTTCTGCCTCCTTCAAAGACATTTTTAAGCTGGTGGCAACATAATAGTTGAGCTAGAAAGGCCTACGCTCCTTGCCTATTCCTTATGACTGTTAAAACTTTTAAGAGCTTGAACACTATATATGAATGAATAAGATAAGCCTAGGCTCTTCGCTTGCCAGTGAATGGTTTATATTGTCACATTTTGTCACCTTGAACTACCATCTGTTTTGTGTCCTTCTTGGAGCGCCTACTGTTTTGAAATCTGGCTGGCTCTGTGATTTAGTGTACTTGATGAAGACACTCTCTGCCTTTATGTAAATACTGAAGGATATGCATGAAGTTATGACTTGACTAGCTGTTCATGTTGGTTTCTTTGCACAGAGTGTGTAGAATTTTAGATTGGAGATATTTGAGAACCGTGTTGTGCAAGGGCCTTTGTTCAGTGAATAGTCACCAGTTTAACCGAGTATCACATGCCAATCATTCTCAGGACACTTTTCCCTGGAAAACTTACATGGACTACACTGGAGTAAATCACATAGTTACTGGCTTTCTGCAAGGCGGGTGTTCTTGTTGCCTGAAGAAGCTTTTTTTCCTGCTCTAGCTAAAAGCAAATACAAGAAAGCTGCCCAAAGTCCCATATTTCTTTCCCTCTTCTTTGCCCCCGTGTTTCCTCTTTAATTTCTGGCACAGTGAGGAGATTTTATTTACTTAGCAAACTCCCCCCAACCATTGGAGAGTCCTTGCAGGTTAGGTAAACCTGGAAAATTCATTGCTTTTTATATGATCTGTAACCTATCTGATGCTTTTTATGCAGATCTATATGATCTGTATATCATCTGTATTATGAAATACACCAATCTTGATACCTAAAAGTGTTGACCTATATCAAAATACAGGAATTTACTTTTTAACCCAGAATTATAGTGACTGTAATGTGCTATGAATGCTGTTTCCACCCCCCCAATCTAAACTTTTCTTGTTAAATGAGACCCGTGGATGCTATTTCGGTACAAGTATTAATTAATTTGGTTTATAAGGCAAGGGTTTTTATCTACACCCCAAATGAACTTGAACTTTTTCATTTGCACCCAAAGTTGAAAGTTGTTCCCTTTAAAATTCCAACTTAAATATAGGCTATCATACAAGGATTTCATTAAGACCAAAATCCTAGTAAGGCAGAGTTAAGAACTACGGCATAAAGTCCAGTATAATGTATGATACAATGTTTCTTTTTAATAGGACACAAAAATAATTATCTTCAAGGACTGGGCATTTTACCCTGTTTCTTCCCTACAATTTGTGGGGTTTTTTTGAAAGGAATTATTCCTACTTGTGAATAGTGTGATGCTTTGCTAGTGAAGACCACCTACATTTAATAAGCCTTCTGTCCTTGTTGCCCAGTTCCTGTCTTATTTAGCACACTAAATTTTTTGCCTGGGTTTGTAGCAGTGTCTTCGTTCTGTAAAGATAGTAGAAATTTTTTTAGTTAAACATTTAAAAGCTCAGATTTTTTTTCTCTACTATGCTGTGACAGCTTTAGCAGTGACTTTGTTAGACTTTTGCTAAATTAAAGCCTTCATACAGGTAAGGGAACTAAATAGATATTTTTAGTGGTTTAGATCACATGTTATGCTACTGTATATAGAAGAAATCAACATGTATCTTTCCAATCCTTGAATATTATCTATGTGGGGGTGTGTGTATATATATATATACACACACACAAGTATGTATCTGTCAGGTTACAAAGGGATCTGTAGTTGAATAACAGTATATTGTGTGGGGGTTTTGAAGATTATATTGTATATTGTGTGACATTTATATTGAAGGGTGGAAGAAAAGTGGTAAATTCTGATGTCTAAAATGTATTTGAAGAGGTGCTTCATAGCACTAGATGCTCATACTGACCTTTAAAATGAAAGCTAAAACTAAAATAAGCTCAAACCAAAGCAACTAATATGATTTTCTGCAGAAAGCAGACTAAGATAACAAGTTCTGTGAGGATTCTAGAGGAAGCTATTCCTCTGGTTATAAGAAGGTTGGGTTAAGAACACAGATGACTATTTTTAAAGTGAGGACTATTTTTAAAGTGAGAGAGGATATTACTTTCTACAGCTTCAAAATCATTACTTTTACTCCCTTTTTAAGTGCTCGGTAAATTAAAAGCATGAATTTATATCAACTCCAAACTCCTGCAGGCTGTAAGAGTTAGGAGTATCAAGTATATTTTTTTTGTGCAAGTGAGATTATATGTGTATATAACTAGATATGTCTATATATTTCTATAGATAAATGTAGTATTTTGGTGCAGCATATCGCTTTTGTAACCCTTGGGAACTCAGATCTTTAATTTCTTCCCTTTGACTTTAAAGTCTATCGAACCCAGCATCTGATCATTAAATAGGTAAGGGCTTTATATAACGGCTTTTCCCTAGCCTTTCAAAACAGTATTTCTATGCTACATTCTTGATGATTCTGCACTAATGTGTAATTAAATGATTTTGTCCCCACAAGGAGTGGTGATCAGTCCCTGCAGTGGTGGGATTCCTCTGTCACTAGACAGGGCTGTAGGCAGCTTTTTTTTTTTTTTTGCCATCTGTTACTCCTGTGTGCTGCTTTTTTGACTTGACCTGAAAGCTCTTTCCCTGTAGGGGTGGTGAGGTTTAAAACCTGAGCAGAGACTGATTAACAAGGCATTAAGTAAGTCAGTTAATTCTTTAGTTTTTAAATAAAGTATAACCATGGTTTTGGTGATCACTGATTTGCATTTTAAGTAAAAGAGGTGGCTTATGTAAGCAGTACGGGTTTTCAAACCATTTGTGGAGTTTGGTGGGTTTAGTTCTCTATCTTAAATTGAGGAATAAGTTGCTGAATCTGCTTGCTCACAGTAGTTATTGCAGTGATGAAGAACTGTTCTAGCATCTCACCTGGAGAACTGGGGGCTCTGCTCCTCTCTTTCTGGGGCAGATTAACAGCTTTTGGGTTACACTAAATCATCTCTTACAGGATGTCAGAGCAGGTGGTGTAGTGTGGGGCATGTGTAGGGAGAAGCAAGACACAGGCTTCAAGGAGAGGCTATTCCTGGGAACTGTTGATGATTGTGTAGGAGAATTGGTACATAAATACAAGTACTCCAGGTTTATCTTGGCACCCCCCTCCAGCTGTGTTTCTTTTGTGTGAAAGGCCATTATTCATGTTTTGGAGGCCAGAATAAGATAGAGAGGTTTATTGCTTGCAGATGGTCCTTCACATGCAGAAGTACGTGCTTTCTGCTTGTACAGATTAATGTGACTTAACATCTTACACGGCTTGGTCATAACGTTTTAATTGTGCTAACACAAATCTGAGGCTAGAGTTCTTGTTTTCTACCAGTCCTTTTTCTAGAGCTTATTTTGATGTTATGGAGACGAAATAAGTTCTTTTTAGCAGATAAGTTGTTACAATAACGGAACCACAATTAGTGAAGTAATTTAGTGAAGTTGACTGCCTTTTAAAATAGGACTGAAAGTGCAAGTGAGAATAGGAAATGGTCTTTGCTGAGCCATAAAGACTTTGTTTTCCTTCTGTCATACATATATTTTGAACTAATTACTGCATTTGTGATTTTCCTTCCATGGAAGGACAATCGGCACAAAGAATAGTTAAAATAATGTTGATGTAAGTGTAACAGATAACTGTTGATGTAACGTTAGTCATTTCCTTGTAACCTGAGTGGTGAAACCATAACAGTTCAACTAGGGATCTTTAATTTTGTGTTTCTGTGATCAACAACATTAAATTTGATGAAATTATCTTAATTCTTTCTGTAATAGTTCCTTCTGAGATTTTTAGGCAATGTGTAACCGTTACATGTACCTAAAGATAGTTTCTTGAAAGGCCCCTTTTCACACCTTCATGTTACTGCTGTGATATCCAAGTTCTAGCATAATCCAGATGTGCTAAGATTTAGCATTAAATTTGGTCCAACTTGTTATTTTGATAATGGATTTAAACCAGTACAAACTTGACACTATGACACTATTGCATTCTAATACTAAAATTACCCCAGTATATCAGTACATGAATAGTTCTCCATTGACACTGATGGTGCCTGCTTTATTTCCCTTCTTTCTTTCATTGTTGTATTGGAAAATAGTTGTTTTATGGTATGATTTAAAAAACTGTGACTGTTGATCTAAGTAAGCATTTGTAATGTATTTTAAAGGATCTGTCTTGTACCACTTCCTCCTGTATTCCCTGACTCTTCCTCAAAAAATGCAGAAATGTATTCTCCAGGATACCTTACATTTTAACATGAAAACAGAGTTGATGTGTAGTCCATTATCCACAGCATTAGACGTTGTAGGGCTGGAGAGGTAGGGAGTTGTGTCCTTTGTCCTCAGCCTTACTCTGCCTACTTCTAATTCTTGCTATTAGCCTTATGCCTTAAAATTTTAAGAGTTTCACCTTAGAATGCTTTATTTCCCTTTTTAAAGGGGTAGGAATATTCTTCTGTTTTGGTTACCCACTTCCACTTGGTGGGTATGACATCCTTCTTGCCACTTCTTCCTCCTTCTACCTCAGCTGTTGTAATGTGGACTTTACAAGCAAACTGGAGCTTCCTCTCTCCTGTTCAGGACAGAAAAGGTATTCTCTGTCCTAGAAACTTCACAGACAGTACTAGCAGGTTAGTGTTTGTGCAAAAGTGGCTTAAATCCATTGTATATTCTCTTGTGTGGTCTTTGTTCTATATCTTCTTCTGTGTTACTATTTGCACTTAATGTCCATGTTGAGCTGTAGGCTGCTAACAGTGATTCCACAGCTTCCCCAATACTAGTACAGGTGAGAAATCAATAATGATGAAGAAAGGATGAAACCAAAAAATAAGGCAATTTATGTTGGCAATGTCTGGTATAGCCCAAACATATGGTTGTGTGGGCGGCCATAGATTTTTCTGAAGCTCCATGCTTAGAAAACCTGCCTAACTAATATTTGGGCTAATCTCTAGCTAGTAGAGCATTCAATTCCAGACGCTTGGTAATCAGAATTTTTGTAGTCTCACCCACCACTCCAAATTCACATCATTCATCTGTCTATTTTAAACATGTCTCTTGTGGAGTAGTTCTAAAATAATCCACTGTTTTGACCTGACAGTAACAGGAATATGTGAGCTCCTCCTGCTACTCCTCTTGTATGGCTGCTTACACCATTCAGCAGAGATGATGCTTCTGCATGGAAGAGTGGGGCATTTTAAACAGCTACTCTGACTCTTACTGTGTATTTGACCTTTCCATTCCTGTGACTGACAGGGTTTCATTTCATCATTGCAACCATGAGAGCACGACTTGTTTGTCAGGTCCAGATGTTCAGAGCCCCTCACTGGAATTCAACTGTTGCTCCCAGTATTAAACCCTGCAAGAACCTGGTTTGCTTGCCCTTAGTGGGGTTTCCCAGCCATGTGCCCACACTCAGCTTGTCTGACCCAAGCTCATTGCTCTTGGATTATGAATTTTTGTATGATTTCTTGGTTTCTTGAATGCACCATTTAACATCAGTGAAACTCTGGGAGGGGGTGTTAGAGGAGTAGTGGCTGTTTTGCCATATTGTAAATGACGTAATTGGGGTCAAATAATTTGAAAAATTTTAATCCAAATAAAAATCCCTGTGCAGAAGAGGTATCTGAAAGAGCTATTGCACCATATATTGGTAGAGAGAGGACAGAATTAGGGTTACTGGCAAAGGTAATGTGTGGGAGGCAACAGAAGAGAGCAGCTTTTCAGTTTTAACATAAGAAACACAGCCTTGGTTCCTCTTTGTCTATACCCCTTCCTTTACCTTTTGTGCATGAGCAGATTTGCATCTTTGCAGCTGCTGTAAGGAGAGCTGAGTTCCCTTACTTTCTAGGCATAAAATGGTACATGGCAAATTCCAGATAATGTCTTTGGTTTTGCTTCCTCTAGCTTGCAGAGCTGCTATATAATTAAAGCTTCAGCTTTCCTGTCATCTTTCGTACCACCAAACCTCCCATGCTTTTTAATCTCTTTACAGTTCCAATCTTTTAAATGCTAGTGGAGAATGAGGTTTTTTTTGTCATCTCATAATTCGGATAGTTTATAAAAAGTTTTTTTAAAAAATTATCTATTCAGTGTTACGTGTGTAATTCTGAATTGTGAACTGAAAGAGTTCAGAATCATTTGTTTGCCGATAGACAGTGCTATGCAAATACTGTATGGTAGATAGTCCAGTTGCTTAGCAATAACATTAACAGTCAGGAGTGTTTATAAAGCAAATATAATATGATATGGTCAACAAGGTATGTGGTGCTTTTTGTATTGCTTAAGTGTCCTGATAACTGTTGGAAAACGTTTATTAGGATTACACATGAGCAAGCACCTGACACTTAAGAGCAACAGCTTGAGTAAGTTAAATCTGATAAATGATGTGCTTGTGTTTTTTAATCTAAAACCCCACAACTTAAAACAAGTGGTTAACATGATGATTTTCCAAACACATTAGCTTTGAACTTTGAAATGTTATTTCTATGGCTCTGATAAATACTCTTGGAATGGCTTTGGATGTTCCATTTGGAAATATTAAGGGTGATAGGTTATGTGATTAAAAAGCTTGTTGTCTGTGCACAGAGAAGCCCTGAGGCAAGTGGCCGGCAGGGGAACCCCTGTAACCTCATCAGAAATGAGCCCTCTGACCTGGCTTCTGGCAGAGCTGTCACTGGAGATCATCAGCCCTGAGGACCTGGGTGACAGACACTTGATGAGTAAACAGAGAGGCTCTGTGGGCTCAGCTTGAAGATTGGGAAGGGGGGATAGAGTCACCATGGGACTTGCTCTGGAACTCGGGCAAGAACGTTGTGGGATTGTATGCAACTCGGCATGGGATGCTTAAGGGTGGGACCAAGGGAAGGCTGGGGAAAGGAGGGAACAGGGTGATTTTGGGGAAAGGAACAACCATGGATAAAATAAAGGGGCCAAGAGATAAAATAGGCTGGTTGTGTGTAAGGAGGTGGCTGGATAGTATCTTGTCTGGCCATGCCCTGCCCTGATCAGTGCAGTCTGTCCCGTCTCCTCACTAAACCCTGTTGAGTATGGGGCTGTCTACAGTGTGTGTCTATAGGGGACTGGGTGCCAGCAGCTGGAGTCACACCATGGGTGATGGGTCCGTGTGGCAGGGGTGAGTGAGGGTGCAGGAGTCCGTCAGCGTGTGATCTTAGGGACTATGAAGCTGCACTAGCCAGGGAGGAGGAGAAGAGACCTTAGTGGATTTGAAGTCCGTGCATCTACTGGAGAGAGCCCAATTTAGGGCAACCAAGATGATTAAGGGATTAGAGCACCTCCCTTATGAGGAAAGGCTTAGAGAGCTGGGGCTCTTTAGCCTCGAGAAGAGAAGCCAGAGGGGAGACCTTATCTGTGTTTACAAGTACCTAAAGGGTGAGTTGGAGGACGATGGAGCCGCACTCTCTTTCAGTGGTTTCCAGTGATAGGACGAAGGGCAACGGGCATAAGGTGGAACACAGGAAGTTCCACTCAAATATGAGGAAAAACTTCTTTACAGAACAGGCTGCCCAGGAAGGTTATGGAGTCCCCTTCTCTGGAGATGTTCAAGACCCACCTGGATGTAGTCCTGAGTGATGTGCTCTGGGTGTTCCTGGTTTAGCAGGGGAGTTGGACTGGATGATCTCTAGAGGTCCCTTCTAACTCTGTCAAATCTGTGAATCCACATGAGACATCTCGAGAACCTGGGTGTCCAGGCCAACTGTTGGGGAGACTGTGGGGTCTGGTGAGACCTCTGTTTGTCTGTGCATGAGGTAACCAGAGAGGCAAGAGGGGCTGGGGGCCAGCTGCTGGCTTGACTGAGAGTCCAAGGCCAGATCCTAAAGGGGTCGGTGAGGGAGTATATGAGAGTATTTATGAGGAGGCTTGTGTGCCATGTGCTGGTGAGACCAAAGGTCTGGGGGCAGCTGCTGAGGGAGACTGAGATCAAGCCCGAGACCAGTTACAGGGGTATCCGTATTCTGTGTCTGCACATACGTACATTTCTCCTGATGGACTTTAACCCTGATGAGAGAGGAGCAGAAGGAGGCTGTTGGTGCTGCTTGTATTTACTGAAGTGCTGAGTTTGCATTGACCTGTGTGGCCAGCTGTGTACCTGTGTGCTGTGCACGTGTGTCTGTGTGTCCCCGTGGAGAACATGTGTTCAGCCTCAGGCTGGACCCTGGGGCAGGGAACTGGGGCTGCGTCACCCACTTGTGGGCTGATGGATTCATCAGCTAATGATAAAGGGATGTGAGTCTGACTAGAGAGATGCTGAGGCTTTTTGAAAAATATCTCTCTTTATCAGAGCTCAAAATGAACATCTGAGATCATTTACTTCAGGAGGTACTGGCTCTGGTTCTCGAATGTACTGCGCTGGTGAAAAGCATCAGAAACTTAGTAGTATAATGGAATAATGGAAAATTATTTTAATGTAAAGGTTTACAGATGCTGTGGCTTGCAGAAAGTCTGAGATCTGAAATTACACCATTTATCACTAACAGTGAATATATATCATTTGGAAGATAAAGTGTGGTTTAAAATACGACTTTAAGTAGGCAGTATCATGTTGTCCTTTATTATTGGCGCACTTCATTTTTTAGAATTCTTAGGCAAAATGCAGGGTCCTGAATCTGACCTTGAAACCTTCTCCTTGAATGCGTCCTCTAAAGAAAAATCCAGACAAGTAGCATGGAATTAGAGGACTATCCCAGGAACTGGAGACACCTTTATTTTGATTTAGTGGAGGTTGCAAATCATATTAAACCTATAATAAGTTTCTCCTTAATGATGTAAAAAACTTTAATCTGAACAAAAGCCATCATTCATAAAACCTTCTAAATACTTAACCCATTGTTTAGTAATATTGTCTAATCTTATGTAAGTTGACAGCTTTTAAAAAATATTTTGCTTTGGTGAATTCCCCCAGCCACCTATTTGACTGGAGGAAGTTAATCACCAGAAAAACAAAATAAAGCAAAAAGAAATTCCATAAAGAAGTGAAAAGCTGCTTGCAGTAAGCATGTGAGTAAACGTTTGATGCTGTCGCGCTTTATGGAACCTCGGATGTTTTGGTGCAAGGCTGTTTCAAAATGTCACAGGCATTGTGCAAATAGGATGCAATTGTATTCAGCCATATTCTTGTACCCTGTACAGATACACTTGTCACTTTTTAAAATAAATTAATTTTTACGATATGGTCAGGCCTCTGGAGAAGCTCATATTAGACACTCAGCATCATTCTATGGTCTCATCTATTTTAAAGCAACTGATGTAGGGGAAAAAATGGGGAATGATTTGCTTCATGTGTGCGTACTGCTAAAAAAACTGAATGGCTTGTGCTATTTGAGGAATGGTATGCAGCCTAGTAGCTGAAGACTGATGTAACACACTAGAAAAGAGAGCTAAAGGTCTCTGATATCTTAATGTGCAATGTGGAATAAATAAGTCAATGCAATATATAAAAGCTGAGGGGGTTACTGAACATAAAAAGAACTAGTTTCAGTTAAAAATCTGTAGGGTGGAAAGGTGTGTTTGTCCGTCTCATGAGGATAGAAAGCAGGGTCCTCTGCTGAACTTCAGATAAAAAAATTTAGATCGAGTTTTTGAAACTAGAAATAAAATAAAAGAAAAAATCCCCATATATTAATTTCAGCAGAGGAGTCTTGGAAAGAATGTGTTATGCAAACCAAGTTTCCAAGGAGTCTGTAGACAAAACAGACTTTCAGACTTGATAGGCAAAATGACCTGTGTTCTACTGCAATTATTAGTGGGTATGTGTATATTATCAATAAACTAGTCCATAAGATTATATGAATATTTGAAAAAAAAAAAATAAAATTGACCGTCAGCCTTGTGTGACACCAGTGTATTGGAATCAAGACTTTGTAGTTCAGATGACTTGTAAAATTCTGGATCTGGCCTTTGAATACAGGTCAGGTCCTTGAGAGCTGTGGGAAGGTCTCAATTCCAGACAATAATGAACTGTTAAAATAATTCTGTTACCTGATTTTGGGTTTTGTATGTTTGCTGAGGATCTTGGTGGGCGTATGCCCTTTCAGTCTTTGTAGGTTCTTCTGCTATGGATACATGGCATTTTTTATTTTTGTATTTTTTCCTGGCTTACTTAGCAGGTGACTTGCTGACATGACTCCTCATCAATGGCAATTGAGCACTGTGGCTCCATTATAGGATTAAATCTTTGATTCAGAAGTCATTAGCTTCATCCTCTTTGACCACTAAGTACTGAAATAAATGTTTTCCATTTTATATTCTGTTAGCTTCTACAAGATACAACTTGACTTCTAAAGCATGTTAGTATTTAATCATAATAAAAAAAGGGTAGGTCCCTTACCTGAATACTCAGATAAGGACTTTTTTTGTCTATGTCGTGTCTGCTTACTGATTACTCACTTTAAAATGCAAAACACTGGAGTATGGGAACAATTGTCTGCAATGATTCTGGACTCAGTTTCATGATAATATTTTCCCTTTTTACTTGTTAACATGTTTGCATGCCTATTCCTGCCTTCACTGATCTTACAAAAGCTATTGGTTCTTTCCTATTCTTGCTTGCCAAAAAGTCTTAAGCTAAATTAGTTGATGAAAACGTCTCTATTCCACTGATGCTGAGTCAGAAGTGTTTATTTAAAGATGATGAATTTGGTAGTCATCAAACCGTGTTTAAATCATCAAGAATGCTAATTATAGATAGGCTAACCTATATTTCTGAAATACGTAATGACTTGAAGCCCAAATACTTATTGCTTAAGTTAATAAATGCATTGTTTTCAGTTGGAAATAGATGATACTGTAATTCACAAAAGACAAAAGTAGTAACTACCTACGTAGACAAAAACATGAAAGTTGTATCCCATGGTATATGGGGAGAGAAACTGAATGGGATTCTCACTCTATTCTGTGCTCTTTAGGGTAAGAAAGGAATAAAAATCTTTGAGATTCTTTAAGCTGTATATATAATTCTTACTATTTTGTGTTGATGATGCTTTCCAGTGTTTTGGTATATGGTGAATATTTATAGCTCTGACTTTTGAACTCGTGACTTTTTTTCTTAATTCTCATGTTTTCTGCTGGCATTTTTATTAGCTAGTATTTGTGGATCATACTGTTGATTATGGTTAGTGCGTTTGAGAGTTAATCTGAGGAAGAAGACCATTCAGCTTAATGACTTGTTCAACACTTTATTTCCAGTAAATATTTATTGTGGTAGTATCCATCATTAGCTAGAGTAACTTTCCATTGAAAGCTAACTCTGAGATGTAGCTATTTTAAAGAAGAATGAAAAGTCTTCAATATCTTCAGTGTGCAGACAGGGAGACACTGAGGTAAATATGCTCGAGTCTGAAATTGTGATAATTTTTTTTTTTGTCCATTACATGTGATGAGGAAATATCCAGATAGTTGTCTGTCCCTTGTTAATCTGGAAGTTCCATTTTCTTAATGATTATGAAATTTAATGACTGTGTAATGGTCTTGCATACTGATGTGAAGCAGTGCTATTTTACTGAAAAAATAGAACCTTCTTGTATTTTCAGAGACCAAAATGTCATTGTTTCTGGTTTTGTTTTTAAAATGAATAGACACATAGGTACTTCCCAGTAAGAATCTATGGGAAAAAAGTGAAGAATTGTAATGTCTGGCTAATTTAGGTGAAGAATCTGTGCTGCTGTGCATGATCTGTTTTCAGAAACTTGTGACCAATTCTAGGGAAAAGTCCTGTTTAATTATAATTAGTTGAAAAATGATTCAGTATGGCCTTCTAATGTGGAAGTGTTTAAACTTAATGGACCTTTACATGTTATGCTAACTGGTGATAAATAAAATGAATGCAGAGCAGACAGGTACAATTACTCATACTTAAGTTACTGTTAGCGTTGTTTATGAACATTCTTACATCAAGTTTTAAATAGACTGAGTCTGGGCTCTACAGATACATACAAGGCCTTAAGTATACTTTATTTTTGAATGTGAAATGTAAAATTAAAAAATTACATGTTTCACTGTAAATAAAATAGGTGTGTTTTATGGGCTGAGGGAATTCTTTTATTGCTGATATGACTTGAAGTTATTTTTCCAGTAACTATAGGATTATGGTGGCTTCAGGAGAAATGGTATAGATGGTGTGTGAGAACAAATAATGCTAAATTTGCAAAACTGATACTTCCCACAAATGCTATGGGAAATTACGTGCTGTTAATGAAGGTAGATTCAGTATGCTGCTCTCGCTGATGGGAGACAGATTTATTCAATTGCCATGGACAACATGATGTGTGTTGCTTCTCTGCTCCTTTCCCTGTTAACCTACCCTGCAAGTTTTGTTTTAATACAGATGCATATAAAAGTAAGACTGCCTTAAGATGTTTCAAGCTGCTGGGAGCTTTGGGAAAGAAATGATTGTGAATGATGACTCCCTTGAAAAGAATGGGTTTATCAGAAGTTTTCTTTAAATCCTTCCTGAGATTTAAGGATCAAATATACACACATTTGCTGGTACAAAGTGTGAGCCTTCCCTTTTAATGTTGTGAAAAAACAGGATTTTTATCTTGATGATAGGAAAAACCCAACTCCCAGCACCTATTATCTAATTCTCTTCAGTGAGCTCCTGTTGTGTCAGATTACTCTTGTGTTCTTGTGGGGTGTTTTTTGTGTTTTTTTTTTTTTTTTTTTCTGTGACCTGAATCTCTCAAAACTTTGTGACAGCAGGGGTTTGTCACTTCATTAAACTTTTGTATGGCTTTGGAGCCGGGACAGTCAGTGTTTGAGAACAAATGAGTCTGAGCATCAGAAGAATGTTTTGTGCCTGTGTAGAGTCCCAGTTCATAACTGCCAAGTTTAGGCAACTGCTTATCTTTGGGCTATTCTTAACCTCAGCAAACATGTATTGCAAACATTTCTAGCATGGCTCTAACCTTGCTGTTAGAGCTCAGTCTGGAGTACAACAACTAGCATTAAGAAAAAAAAAGGAAAATTTCATCATAACTTTGTGACCATCAAGCTATTGAAACAGTAGAAACATCAATCTTTAACTCATAGAAGCTATAGAAGGACATTCAGTTAAGTGTGTGGTTACTATTAGCAGTCAGTGCAGGCAACAGTGCCTGAGATTTAAAAAGTGTCTCTCAGTAGATTTAAAAAATACTTGAAATTGTAGTTGTGTAACAGACATTTAAGAGTTAAATGGGATGATACAAGGTTAAGATACATCTGCAGTTCATTTATATAGTCTTACTGCTTCATATATTTTGTTTTCATTTGTATTTTTTCTCTGAACTTACAAACACCAGCAATATTAATTTCTACATCTCTTAATTCCAATGTTTGTGTTCTCCTTTTCTGCTTTATTTTGCTTTGGAGTTTCAGAAGTGACTGTAGAGACCAGTACCTGCTGAGTTATTCATTAAATATATATCTCTGCACTTTAACAAACTGTTACTGGTGGTTTAATTCTGGCAGCCTTCATCGAAACATTTGGACTGGAACAACGGTTCATCAGGTGATACATTATGAAGAAAATAGTACCAAGATACACAAGCGTTTGACTTTGTAGGAGTGGTCATTTGAGTGCTACAGGATAGCACCAGAGGGTAGAAAACTCGTATAGACACATAGGCAGGTTCTTAACATAAAGTTAAGGCCAAAGTATTCTCATTTTTGCTTGCCTTTTCATAACATTACCTATAGCTGCCTGTTAAACAGACTTGGCTTTTTAAAAAATGCATTCTCCTTAGTCTTAAGTCTGACGTCTTCAGAACATTGTTTTGGATCGGTGTCTTGTTTTTTTTCAGATGGGATCTCTCTTGGCAGTTTGGATGTAGCCTTCTTTCAATGCTGTCTGCACTCCAGATCATGTCATCAAGCCTAATACCATATACAACCATACCATATACTATCATACAAATAGAATTGTTTGTAATTGTTGTTTTTAAATATGGAATTGGATTTTACCAGCATGATCTGGTGATACGGTTGGACTGTCTGAGTTCTTGGGGTTTCTGGGTGGTTCGGAGCTAGAGCCTGGTCGTATTTATGTTTGCAAGGCAAGTGAGCAGGGTTTCATCTGGGAGAGTTGCCTTCTGTGTGACTGATGTATTCGGTCCTCTCTTCACTGTCACTTTCTGCTTTGATATTCTGCACTTCCGCCCCACAGGTCAAATTTAATTTGAGCACTTCCTAAAAGGTTTCATGTACTGAGTTTTCTTGTTCTCTTCAGTTGCTGCCTTGTCTATCCTCACCAGTGGAAAACGTTAAGGAAAGTGACTTTTCTCTATAAAAAAACATCCAGGAGGGAGAAGAATTAGTTACACTTCTTATTTTTCAGGCTAGTATGATCTCTTAGCTTAAGCTGTTGCAAGAAAAAAATGTACAACATACTAAAGACTACTGCTATTGGAGCTGAAGTAATTTTTAAAATATAGATTAATAGAAGCTTCTGAGAAGTTGCCTGCTGTACTTCTGTAACTACTTTTGATGAGCCATTCAGTTTCTCCTGATATCCTCATGCTCTCATATCCTAGAGCTGTTGAAGTTTTGGGAATGGATTGTTAGTTCTTCTGATGCTCTGTTCTTTTCCTTTCTGCTGTTTCAGAAAACAATTTGGGCTATTTTAGTTGGGCATGAGGGATCAGAAACACATGGCATTTTGATCTGAATGGCAAGGTCCGTATGAAGTTTGTACCATTTATTTTTGTTTCCTGCTCTTCAGCATTCCTAAGGCTGAGTCTTTCAGGTGGCACCTTTCAGCTTGTGGTGGTCTGTCAGGGTAGCAGTGCTCATTAGCTCTGAGCTCTGTCTGTTCTTGTTCAATTGCTTTAGCAGGCAACCTGATGTACATCTGAAGTTAGCCCTTACTTGAACAGGAGAGTTGGTCATGGTGAACTCCAAAGAACCCTTCCAATCTATTGGAAGTGGTTGGTAGCACCCACTAAGTGATTTCCAAGGCTTTCATTTTAGCTACTTCAAATAACTTGATTGTTATTTTTTTTTTAATACTACCTGCCGTGTCATTACTTGCTCCTATACCTTGAAGGTGTAACCTTCAGTTCTCGAACTTGTAGAACCTATAGCAAAAGACATTTGGTCAACTAAGGATACTTGCCCTTCAGTATTCCTCTTTCTGTGTATCCTGGTCAAGGTCCATTTTCCGAGAGTTTCCTCATATTTTTATATGAAGTAGACAGTAGAAAGTATGCAGCTACTTGAGAAAGTAACCAGGAAAATTAAGTTAATTAAGATCACTGGATAAAATATTGCTTTGATAATTAAATGCATAAATACAGTTTTGATCAGATAACTCGGGGAGTCTACGTGCGGTATTGAAACTACAGTAGTAGACAAAACTCTAGCTTGGCACAGTAACGAAAGATTCAGACTCTTGTGTCAAATCCTGTTATGACAGTTGATTCATGACTAAATTTGGAAGGGTAGACTGTGTAAAATGCCTGTTTTTCGTCGAGTTCACAATCTTGCAGGCACATCTTTCCCTGCGAAATACTGTGTTCCCGTGTGTGTGTAGGTAACTCAGCGAGGGGGAGGTGGAGGAATGCAAAAAACCTGAGGCTTAGTCCTTCTTTTTGTTATAACCTCTGTCGTGTCTTCAGTAGCTTGGATTTCTGAGCCTATGGATCTCCAGAAGCAGTGAGGTGGAGTGAGGGTTTGAGGTGATCCCAGATCTTTTTTTTTTTTTTGATGTTGCCTTGTCTTACGAGCTTTCACGCTGCTGGCCTAAGTAAACTAACAATAGTTTCCATTAATGCTTGACCTGGCAATGTGTATGTTCCGCCTCTTCAGAGGGAAGGCCAAACTTTACTAACAAAACCGTGCTGACATCACTTCTATACAAGTGATGCTTTTGGCAGTTGAAGAAGGAGTCTTTGCCATGTTGGCTGATGCTCTGTTAAAACAAACAAACAGCAAAAACAAGGAAGGGGAAAAAAAACAACCCACAACAAAACCCCAAAAAACCCAATGCCTTCAAGTGTTTGGGTATTCATAAAAAAGGAAAAAATACTGAATTATATATTCAGCAGCATTGAATATCATTGCATGGTGGAGTACTCTTTAAGTTTCCCGTTTTCATAAGGAAACATTTTTTAAAAAATCATTAAACCTGTTTTTTAAAAGTATATTCTAGCAGTATAAGATCTCGGAGAATAAGACTGTCTAAAATCTGTGTGTTCTGACGTACCAACCTCACTTGT
Organism: Scolopax mira; assembly: GCA_004320125.1. Lineage (NCBI taxonomy): Eukaryota > Metazoa > Chordata > Aves > Charadriiformes > Scolopacidae > Scolopax > Scolopax mira. Next base: position 87,180 of record BJBW01006684.1, read on the forward strand.
GTGCCCGTGTCACAGGCATGCACTTGTGTGTCTTATCAGAAGTTAGGTTCAGCAAGGACTTATTTTATTCCTCGTAGTTTTCCTGGGAATAGCGTCAGGATTTGAGGGCGTAACGTCTTGCTGCTTTAATATTTGCTCAGAGGTAACTGGCAGCAGGCAAAATCAGACTGCGTTGCGGGGGAGAGTGCAATGGCCCTTTGGCATCTTCGATTAAAACAACTTTTTGGGATTTTTCTGCTAGCTGTCATAAGTTGGCGAGGCTAGCACAAGGGCTAAGGGTGGTTTCTCAATAAAGCCGCAATGCAGTGGGCATGTGTTGTCTGTGGGTAAGCTAATGACCTCCTGGCAATGGAAAGTAGTAAATTTAGGGGAGCTTTCAGGAAGACGCTGGAGAGACTAGAGTAATCCAATTAATGTAAAGATTACTTTAATCTGAGAAGTGGCAGTCAGGACAGTTAGGAAAGGAGAAGGATTTTTAAATATGCTGTTGCTTCAGTGTTTTTGAATGGGGGGGGGGAGCTATATCTCAATTTATGGAGGCATAATGTGAAAAGCCTTTTTTAAATGTTATTTTTCATCAAGTGTGGATGTTGTGGTGTGAAACCAGTAAAATGCTACCCTGGTCTGTGACTTCTGCTGCTGATCAGAGGGAAGGGAGGGCGTTGTTTTAGCTCGGCCTGACTTGGCAAGTGGGGTGCACTCCAGCCTATCTGCCGTGGCGTTTTGGAGGTTAACCCTCCCAAGAAAAACACAGTGTGTTCCAGGTCTGGTTCAGATCACCATCTCTTTCTGCCCCCATTCACAAGCAGGTTCCAGCAATCAAATCAGCGCTGGCTTCCTGTACGGGGCAGGTTTATCTGGGCTTTCTCCTGCACGCACATGGCCTTCAATATTTACTCGGAGTGGGGGGAAAAAAAGCCAACAAAACACCAAAAGGCACAGGTTTTTGCCCTGAGCTCTTTTGAGCCCTGAAAGCGTTAGTGAGTGACTGTGGGATGGATGCCCTGGGGAAGGGGCCAGCTGGTGGGGTTGGTACTGTGTCCCCTTTCTCAGGGGGTGGGGGTGGGGATGCTGATGGGAATTTGGCTCGGGGCAAAGATTTACTTGCTGGGGTTTTCTCTAGGACTCTGTCCCCGTGAGCTTCTGTCCCTCGGCACGTTCTGTGCTGTACAGAAGATCACTGGGGGAGGATGTGGAAAGGGGTCAGAGGTGTGTGTGGTCCAGGCCTGGGAAGGGGGTGGGGGTGGGGGGAGGATGCACAGCGTCTGGGGACACATGTGCCTGGCAGGTCCCAGTCTGGGATGTCCTTCCCCTGTCATCCCAGAACCCACTTTTTGCTGGGAGTTGGGTTTTGTCTGCTTGTCGCTGGGCTCAAGATGCTCTTATTTATACACCCAGCCTCTGTGTAAAAACAGCTACTTCCGTGCCCTTCCATTTTAGCTGTTATCTGCCTAAATGCAGGCAAAATTGGCCTGCTGTGTCTTAGTTGCCAGACAGTTTTAGGGGAGATAAAGCTTTTTTCCAGAGGAAAGGAGGATAGCTTGAACCACTGCATCCCATTTTATTTGGGTATCTCATGGTGGTGGTGATGATGATTATCATTTTTATTGCAACTTTTACGGTAGTAGGAGCAGTTCCCGGCCCAAAGGGCCCTCCAGAGGGGCTCACCGGCGGCGGAGGGGCTGCCTGGACCCGGGATGGGGGCTACAGTGGATCCCCGGCTCCCGGCCCGCCGGAGCGGGGAGGAGGCGGCGGCCGCCATGCGGCGCCCTGCGCTGCGGCCGGGCTCACAGCGCCCCCTGGCGGCCGCGGCACCGCCACCTCCCCTGCGGCGGAGCGGGCTCTCTCGGCACACCACCGGGAGGGTTATTTTTTTAACACACACCCCCCCCCCCCCAACCCCAAAAAATCCGTAGTGGGTGGGGGGAGACACCCCTCCCTCCCCCGGAGGAGGCACAATGAGTGGGGGTGTCGCGGCGGCGGGGAGCGCGACTTTTCCCGGCAGCGACCAGCAGGTGGCGGGGTTGAGTCGCCGCTGCCTCATCCCTGCTCCTTAACACCTTCCCATAAACGCCGTAAGCAACTTTAGGCTTTCTTCTTAGGTTTCTTCTTTTTTTTTTTCTTTTTTTTTTCTTTTTTTTTTCTTTTTTTTCTTTTTTTTCTTTTTTCTTTTTTTCTTTTTTTTTCTTTTTTTTTTTCTTCTTCTCTAAATTTTGTCAAGTTAACGCGAACAGGGTGAATAACCCTGCTTAACAGAAGCGGCGTCCTCGGGAATCAGGAGAAACTGTGAATAACTTGAGGTTTTTCGAAGTTTAGCACCGAATGCAGCATCCCAGGAGGCAGAAGGTCAAGTCCTCGTTTCCTTGAAAAAAGGTGATGGAGTTCGGTGCTGACAGTAAACAAAATGGGCAGAATATGAGGAATTTGCGCGATTTGAGGCCTTGATCTCCCCCACAAGATGTTAATGTCCTAAACTGCTGATTTGAGTTTCACCCTCAAGTTTGTTTCGCTAGAAGCAGCACTCAGTCTGAAGACCATTTGATAGCCAGTATAAACCAGAACAGCTCTGGTCAAGGATGACTTGTGTCTGACCTGCAGTCGCAGCTCTATCTGCATCTGACCAAACCAACAGTAGCTCTTCATTTTAGTGGGGAGTGGGTTGAGGGAAGGAACAGTGATGCTTCACTGTTGTTTATAAAGGTGTAGATCATAGAATCATAGAATTGTCTAGGTTGGAAGAGA